>VYZS01004657.1:15624-28135 GCA_013400695.1 Neodrepanis coruscans | reverse complement strand
GGGGACGGCAGAGGGGCAGCCCGTGTGTGCCCGCGGCGCCATCGCCATCACCGGCCCCGGGGCACCGCCGGCCGCCTGGGGGTCCCTGCCCGCGGGAGGGGCGGGTTCTCCGAGTGCAGGAACACCTGGGCTCGGCTCCCGCTGTGTCCCCGCCGCCGCCCGGGGGGACTCCCTCCGGCTCGGCTGTGCTGCCTGCGCCTTCCCGAGTGCGGCCGGCTCAAGTACAGTCGGCTACTCTGCAAGGCACAGACTGTACTGATGCTATATTTCTTTTCTTTTTTTTTTTTTTACAAGTATGTGTTTGCTCAGAGTGGATTTGATCCAATTGCTGGTTTTACAGTCTCAATAATCATAAAATCACAGAATAGCCTAGGTCGTAAGGGGACCGTAAAGATGATCTATTTCCAACCCACCTGCCACACCTTCAAATAGACCGGGTTGCTCAAAGCCCCATCCCGCCTGGCCCTGAACGCTTCCAGGGATGGGGCACTCTACTGAATGCAATACAGACTGTTCAGTCATGGATGTTGGACTTACTATAAAACAAGTGAAAATAAGGATAATAGATTATTTTTGTGGAATAATGATATCTGTTTTAACTATGTCTTTAGTAAGTGTAATAATGCATGTTTTCCCTTACTCATTGGGAATAGTTCATACATTGCAATTGCTACTTAAACATGGCCATTTTTGTCAAACGTTGCAATATAGTTAAAGTAACCTCCAGTCTTTCTCACTATAAAATATTCGCTTAATGAAGCTGCAGCTTTCAATGCTTTTTTCTGCCTTGAAGTTCAAAAGTCTGAACAATGTTCGTTGATCTGATTCTGCATGGTGAGACCAGAATATATGTGGTTTCACTGAGTATATTAGTATGTGTACACGCACACACACAGAGGCACACAGAGGCAATGCAATAGGTTTTGGATCTCAGATTTAACTGTGTGAATTATCACTACTATTCAAACTTAATACAGCGTGTACTTGGCATAGAAGCTTGCAGCAAAACCAATCCACACAAGTGAACTGCCTTTTGAGCTGCACATTTGGGGAAATAAACACAGGGGTGGTTTCTGTTTTGTTTTTCACTAGTTTCCCAAGGAAGCCGGGCTTACACACTCATCCTCTGTATATTTGTGTTTCAATTTACTAACTGCAGTCAAGTTTAGCAGAGAGGAAAAGGCATTAAGAAATGGATTTTTCATCCGGCTTGTGCAAGAAAGGGTGTGATTAGAGAAAGATATATTCTTAATGCTATCATTTCAGGAAAAGCTGCAGCATGAGCTCAGGTCTTGTTGGACATCAGAGAATCCACAGAGGGAGAAACTGTTCTACATAACCTATCCAAAAGAAGTGCTTTAGCCATAGCTCACAATTCACTAGACCCTACAGGATTAATTCCTCAACCAAGATTCTTCTGAGACATGAATATGCAGCTGTCTAGTAAGGTACAACTCAATTCCCATGTGATTAGAGTTTTTCCAACAGGTCTGTCTGTATATCTGTCTGTCCTTTACTCCATTTCTATTCAGTTTAAAGACCAGTCATAAGATCCCTGATGGATGACTGAAACCCAGAATTCTGCTCTTAATATTCATACAAGATGTACAGGCTGTGAAATTTGGCAGCGGTTTAAATTCTTCCCCACTTTGAGCAGCTGGCAATTAACTGGAGATTTTTACGTGTGAAGTGTTAAGAGTGTGGGAGTTCCTCAGTGCAATGTAAAGGAAAGTATGACCATGGGTGGAAATGCAGTGCTTCATATTTTGTTTTAAATTTATTGCCCACAGTAGCAGCATAAACACTGAATGGAAGCAAATTGGTGACTGCCCCTTCAGGACTTGAAACCATTGTAGAACTGGAGGAAATGAAAACTCATTATTGGATCTGGAGGAAAACACCACCTTCTGGAAAGGATAAGAAGGTGAGCTTTATTTGACTGGTTTTCTATTTTTAAAGTTACATAAGGTTATTTACTCTTTTATTTGGACAGGAGTTTTACAGTGGCTGCAGTCATTTCCAAGTTTCCTTGCAAGGGAAAATGTACCAAAGGTATAAAATGTGTGCTGGATCAAATCTGTATTTTAAGGGTTTTGCAGCTTCAGGCCCACACTGAGAAACTGTGCTATATATCATACATACCAAAAGAAAGGTAGAAAAGAGAGATTCTCCAGATGCTTTTTGCAGCAGATTATGAAAATAGTAAGTTCATAAAGATCCTTTTTCACATGAAGCTACTGATGCTTCATGTACGATTCCTTTGACTTACTTTATAGCATGTTGTAATGTTAGCACATGGAAAGGTAAGGTTTTTGTGGTGATGACTGCATTACAGAACCTAATTTTGGTTTTTATTTCAACCCTCTGCATCACTGTAAATCTTCAAATAAAATATTAACTCTGTGTACTCTAAATTTACTGATTCATGGATCAAATGTAGGAATTAATGTCTCCCTGAACTAATGGTAGGCCTGGGCACACATAGCCAGTGAAAGAGAATGTATGTGAAGAGAGGCATAAAGAACAAGGGCTTTTGGGCTCAGAGGAGATTTTAGGGAAAAGCATTTAATTAGACTAAAGTACTTCCTTGAATTCACAGTGCTAATGTTCCCTGAACCAAATTAAAAGTGGTCTCGCTCAGATTCTGTTGTCAGAGACTGCTGCCCTTGCAAGTCAGTAACCATGCAGGCAGCAGGCATCCCTGATATAATCTATTGGGCTTTAAATTAATCTTTGCTGTCTTCACAACTCTCTTGATGCCTGTCTATTTATTGTTTGTCATTCCATCTATTACTAATAGCTAAAAATCATCCAGAAAGGTATTTAACTTTCTACTGAGAAGGAATTACGTGGAATTCTCCTTATAACCTAAAGGAACCCTGTGAACTGAAAGCCAAACACCTCAAACTCTTCCTAAAAATCTCTACAGCTAAGTGGAATACCTGTAGTTCCCTACTCCTTTCCTAACACTGTACTGAGATTGATGTTAAGTGTTTATACAATTAATATATTTTTTTTAACTTTAGTGTTATTAATGGTTGGTATTTAAAATGGCTTTGCAAAGACATGTAGTTGAGAAGTTACGGACACCCCACTCCTTTTTAAATCAGCCAGAGACATCCCTAAAGAACTGGAACCTTGGATGAAGGGTTAATGACTTCTGCACATCCCAATTCTGGAATGTCCCCGACCGTTCCTTAGGGCACGGTGCCGATACCACCGAGCTCCCCGGTTCGATACCCGAAGGGGCCATTCATTAACAGCTGGATCTTGGTGATGCCCGCGGGTCCCTTCCAGCTCAGAATATTCTGCGGTTCTCTATATAACAGTAACACTGTGAACCACTTTAATTAACACGGGTAATTAATTCTGCACGTATGTGTCAAAACCGCTACAGCGCCTTTCCTGTTTTATCAACAAAGCATCAAAATAGACGGGTGTTGGCTGTGGCATAAGCAGGGCGGGCTGTGCGTTTTCCCTTTGGATTATGCAGCACACGGTGAGCGCAGATGGTTCTCCGGGACCGGCCCGGCGGGGCCGTGAGGGGTCGGGGTGGGGGGGTGGCGCGTGCGGCCGTGAGGGGCCGTGAGGGGCCGTGAGGGGCCGTGAGGGGCCGTGAGGGGCCGTGAGGGGCCGTGAGGGGCCGTGAGGGCGGCGGCGGCCGGAGCCCCATGGGAGCGCTGGGCCGGGACACCGCCCCCTCTCCGACCTCCGCTTGCCGGCCGGTTTCTGTCTCTCTCTTTCTCTCTGCTTAAATTTACAGCATTTATAATCCGGTTTATTTAATTGTGTCAATATGAAATAGGTCATGACAAAGCACAAACTGGTCTGGTGAAGTGATACGAAGTGACTCTGAAGTGATAGAACCTTTGGGTTTTTATCTCTTAAGTGTAAACTTGGATAGCTAACTTGAGGGAATAGACAAGCTAAACAGATCTGCAATCCTTTTAGGTTTCATGACTTAACTAGTTAAAATATTTCACCTCTATGTTAATGTCTCTGATTTATTCATTAACCTGTTTTAATTAATT
Source organism: Neodrepanis coruscans (assembly GCA_013400695.1). Taxonomy (NCBI): domain Eukaryota; kingdom Metazoa; phylum Chordata; class Aves; order Passeriformes; family Philepittidae; genus Neodrepanis; species Neodrepanis coruscans. Next base: position 24,104 of record VYZS01004657.1, on the reverse strand, counting down.
GAACGAAGGTAAAGACTGAAGCAATTTTTTCAGTTTCAGACATAGAAATCCATATAAGAGATAATGAAACTTAATTTTAAGAAGTGTGAGAATGATCATTTATTTATTTGGACATTCCCCTTGACAACGTACAGGTTCATTTAGATGATGGATAAAGGAGCAGCTGCTAAATCGTCATCTGCCGTGTTTGCCCTGAACAGTGTTAAAGGACACAGAAAGAAGAAGGATGGAACATTACAGGCTGCAAAATGGAATGCTTCTTTAGCTTCTAAAATCAAAACTAAATTAATAAGTAAGTTTTAAAATAAAACTGAAGCCGTCTACTGGCTTCATACTTAGAATGTATGGCTTCAAAAGGAACAGAAATTGTATTTAACATGATTTGCTGAAATGCAACTTACATTGAGGTTTTTACAAGAGTGTGAAAGTGAAAATGTGATTCTAAGTTGTTTGTTTATATAATTCTCAGGGTTGTTTTCAGTCCCTTCTTCATGGTGTGGCAGTGTTTTTTGAAAGAGTGTAATCAAGTGCATTTCCAACATCCATGTCCACATCCACTTGAGGAGTCTAAAAACTGAGGAAGCAAAATGAGTAAAATCAATGGATTTTTAAAACATAGTTTTCATTATAAAGTACTGAGTATTTCCATTGCAAAAATGGGTTTATATAAAATTATTCATTGAATAATTTTATATAAACTTACTGAATCAAAGAATATTACTGTACTGATTTAATCACTTGCCAGAAGAAACTTTGTTTTCCCAGTTAGTGAGTGTTAAATTCAAACGTAGGTTTGCCGTGGTAAATGGTTGGGGTTTGTTTCTGGCTCTGACAGAAACACCACTGTGGAACATCTCAGATGCTTTTCTGCAGAAGACAGGGAGCTGCAAATGTAGTGAAACACTGCTCTTTGAGAGCTCTGTTCCAAACAGCAGCATGGCCAGTGAAAGCTGAGTTCTGCTTCTCTGGATGGTGCTGCAAGATTTTTGTTGTTGTTGTTGTTGTTTTTATATATATTTGTTCTTTTTGTATATATATTTGCTCTTGCTGTGGCTTTATGTAAAAATAATATTTTTCAGTGAAAAACAGTATAGATGAATAATATTAGTGTCCTTTAGAAACCTCCACGCTCCAGCAATACAAATTATTCCTCACTCATTAAGTTGAACAGTAATTTCAAAGCCTAATGTCTGGAATAACAAGGTTCCACTGTTGTTGCCTATTTCCCAAAGCAAAGAAATAAAGCCTTGCAAATTTGGGATAACAGATCACAGAACTAATAATGTAAGACAAAGAGGAGCTGTGGTAGAAGCAGTTTTCAAACTGGCCTCGCTCCTTTATGTACTCTGAAATTAGAGTGTGGTCAGGCTTTTCTTTACCGAGTTCCAGTTAACTCTGTGCATGCTGTGGATGTGAGGCCAGAGCCCCCCCATTTTGGTAATAAACAGGGCCACTGCAAAAAAAAGCTAAGCTCCTAAAACATTCTGTAAGAGAGATGTGCAGGTAGGTTTTCATTAGGACGGTGGAAAGTGCATTTTGAATTTAAAGCTTTTTTCTTTATGTTGTCAAAACTCACATTCATTATCAGAGTGTTTCAATGCTTTAATTTGTAAAATGTTGTGGGTTTTTTTTTTAATTTGTAAACATTTTTATGCCCATGAAGCAATCAATTTTTAAATGCTTTCTTCTTAAAATGACCTTATTTTTAAAAATCCAGACTGTAACAGAATCTGTGCATGAAATAAATGTGAACATTTATGTGAAACACACAGAATAGTCATGACAGCCACAGAAACAGTTTTGTATTGGAAAGGGTTCGGTTTTGCTGTTGTTGCACCAAAACCCACAGCCAGAAATGTTATATAGTGATAGTTCACACACAAGAGGCCTGGAACTGGAGCTGTTGAAAGTAATATGATTTTTTGTCTCCTTTAGATAACTCATCTATGTTAAAAGTATCTTTGCAACAAAATAACAAAGCATTAGCTGTGGCTTTAAGTGCGGAGAAAGAAAATTCCCGCAAACTAAAGAACGAGAAGATTTTTCTCCAGAAGGAAGTAGAAAAACTGCAGCTTCATAACATCTTGCTTCGTCAAAAACTAAACTGTTTGGTGAGCTGCAAATAGAATCATTTAAACTTAGACCAGCTCAAGGAAGCTTTTACCTCTTTTTTTTTTTTTTAAGCTTAATATTACTTCCTAAAATGGTGGTTAAAGATACATGTCTCAGATTTGTGAAGTTATGTCATCTGACAGCACAGTGTTTACATTTGATTTTTCTTTCATAGGTTTTTTTGTAGCTACTATTTTTCTGTCTGTGTGTGTCTATCCATAGCTGTTTTAGTGTCAGCTTCACCTTTATAGGTATTGAGATGGTATTAAAAATCAGCTTATGTTCAATTAATCTGAAAAAAAATTATAGCATAGATTCATCTTTATATCCTGTCTCTTTTTAAGTCAGAAGCCTCTTAAAATATATATTTTAAATTACTTTTACATGCAGAATAAAACTCTTATTGGAATAGAAGCATTTCTGAATGAAAACCTTTTAACTGCAATAGAAATAAGCAGTCCTTCTGAGGTAAGATGCTTTTTGGAGTATTACCATATTGAACTCATTTTCCAGGATAAGATTTTCAAAGCATTAAATGGAATGCAATGTTAAAATAATATATGCATTGTAAAATTTTCAACCCAATTCCTTAAAACTTGGGATGAAATACTGGTTGAGTGAAATAAATTAAATGTTGCTACACTGAAAATGTAGGATTTAATGTGGTTTACAGGGTATCTGTAAGTTAAACATCAGTTATCCCTAATGAACTCGTGCAGTTAAAAAAAAAAGTTTCACTGTATGGTGAGCAATCTCCCTGCCTGCCTTGCTTAGTGCTGCAATAAATATCCTACATGTGGAAACTTAACCAGAAAACATAGTCCGTGTTAGTCCTTGTGTCATGGGAAAATTACAATTAATTAAAAAAACAAAGAAAAATACATTCTGTGTTATCTGTTCTGAACTGTTGCTTAGTGTTACTCTGTGTTTCTATATGTATAATGCGGTTTTCATTAGTTACAGCTACATTTTAGAAGTCTGTATGTTGCATGAGGATGCAAGTAGGTTTTGGATGTTGATGAACTTTGTTACAAAATATTTTGCTTTAAAATTATTGCTTGTGTTTGAATATCATGTGCCTTCCATCAGTGCTATTTTTTTTGCCTATTAACTTTTGAGTTTGTTTTTTTTCCCCTCTGGATATTTCTAATACTTAAAACATAGGAGAATATTCATCTCTCTGTACTTCCCCACTGTTCTTCTTTTGAAAGAATCTTCAGAGTTCCTTTCCTCTGTCAGCTGATCCAAGTAATCCTACTGATGACTGGTTCAGGAGTGCCCATGAGTGTGCCAGGTAGGTGGTTATATTGAATGGAGAAGTTGGTAAGTGTCTGTGGACTTGTTTTACAGCTAATCTTTTTTTATTGTCATAGGTGTGTTTGAGGTAATGAGAAACAATTTCCTGTCTAATTCAGAAATTACCTGTTTGCAACTTACAGAGGTGTTTATAGAGAGAGAGAAGTAGACAAAACTTGTATTAGAATAATTCACTGCTTCATGTGATCTCACTAGTGCAAAGCAGGATTCTCTGTCATCAAAAATGTATTTGCCCCAAGGTAGAACGAGATTTCATACTCAAGTTCTTGTTTTCCGCTTTTATGCATTACTAAGGGAACATTTTAAACAATTGAATGTTATGATAGAGAATGTAGTAAAAATCTTGACAGTAAAATTTCCTCTTTTCAGGTCTGTAGAACAGCCAGCAAAGCTTCCTTTATTTGCAACAGCTCATGCAAAACAGCAAGGTAGCCCCTCTCTGGGTGAAATACCAAATTCCTGCAAGTGTACCACTAATTTGTCAGAGGAAGTGCATTCAGACCAAGTCAAGTTTGCGTCATCGTTTCCTTCTGGTACAAATAATCAAAAGTTAGTTGAAACAGACCCAGTGGAAGCAGGTGTTGACAAGAATCAATTTTTTAAAGGTATGATGAATTTCTGTGTAGGTGATTGATTTTTCAGAGCTCTCTGAGAATTAGTATTTAATAATTCATTACTTGATGTGCAGTACAGAAGGTATAGTAAGTTGTAACTGTAATAAACTAATGAAGAGTAGAATGCTCACCTGTAAGTCGAGGTGTCCTGACAATGACTCATAGAATAATGTTCACTGAAATGACACAACTGAAATGTAACAAAATTAATGTGAACAGAATAAAGGTTTTATAAGATAACCAAATAATAACTAAAGTAGGTATAGAAAAATATATTTTTATTTATGTAAAATTTCAAAAGTCCAACTTTGGTAAAATACAATGTTAGCTGTAGTTAACTAAATTTTTAAGGAACAACCACAGAATGTGTATATTCAGTTAAAAAAAAAAAAGTTTAGAATTTTCCATACTTCTGGTTCAACCTTGAGTAATTTTATAGAGAGAAATTTTTATAGAGCCCCACTCTATTCTTTCTTTCACCAAGCTGCTGAAATTTTTCTCTTTGCAGAAAATCAACTGTGCAAAGAATTAAATTGCAATGGTGCCCTTGTGACTCATGTCAAAAATACACAATCCTTAGGACAGTCTGAGGAGCTTACAGAACAATATCATGGTAGTTCGTTGCCATCCTGTAGAAATGTAACTGAAAGAGAGAAACATACAGTGCTTTATAAGTCCCAAACTCAACCTAATATAAAGGATTTGGGTAAAAATTCTATGTCATTGGATCTGCCTCTTCATGGTATCAACAGTGGCAGCAACACCAATGATACGAATTTGCAGGAAGGCTCAAGTGAGCTGTCTCACATTATTCCTTCACCTCATAAATTTAGTGATGAACGTAAGACAGATTTTAAGAAGCTGCTTTTTACTGACAAGATGAAGCCTGAAGAAACTGTTTATGATGCTGATATGGAGTTGACTGCCAGTGATGCAGGTGAGCTACTCACAGTTACAGCAAAAGACAATTATAAATTGTACCAAAATAAAATTAGTAATTCCAATTCCAACAAAATATTAGCAAATTTCAGAAAAGTAAAATATTCTAAGAAGGATAAAGAAAAAGTTAAAAACAAGAGTGAAGTCAGTTTAAATTTATGTGCAGAAGAAAAGCATACTAAGACTGACGAGAGTGAAACCTCAAAAACTACTGACTCAGAAATTCAACTTTTCCAAGGTCAGACAGAACAGATACCTACAGGAAACGCTGTAGAGAAACAGAGTAAAACAAGTAAAGCTAAAGATACCAGGAAGAAATACCAGGTTCACATAGTGAGTCTAAGAAAACATGAGACAAATGAAGACATTTGCTCAGAAATGTTTGGAGACATGGAAAGCAAAATACAAAAAGCAGACTCAAACTCACCTGTTAACAAGATCCCACCAGAAGTCTGTGCTGAAAATTTTGCATTTCAAGATAATACTTCTAATATATTGCCTTTAGAGAGGGACTTTCTGAATAAAAATGAGAAAGAGAGCAGACCAACAATAAATAGGAGAGCTTCTCAAAACTCTTCCACAGCAAACACAGCAAAATCCTGTATGGAAAAAAATAGCCAGGATAAAGAATGTATTTCAAAACAATCTCAAACAGAGATACACCAGCGTGACAGCAAGACAAAACAAGACCAGAAGAATATTATAAGGAGAAAGAACAAGAAAAATAGCACTTGCAGACAAAGTAGAGAAACTGAAAATGACAGCATTCCTAGGATCAGTCAGAAAGCAGACCAGAAGAGTGGCCATTTTTCACCAGGCAGATTAAAACCCACACTGGCAAAGGCCGGCCGGAAAGCTTACATCATTCCAAGGGGAAATCTTACACAGATCTCAGTTTGTAAAAATGAAGAATTGAAAAGTAAGGACTCATTGCAAGCAGAGGCTGGAAATAAAGTAACTGAAACTCAGCAAATGCAAGTAGTTACTCAGAATGGTGTAGCTCTGAAGGCACCACAAGCTGAAGAACAAATTGATAACGATGCTAACACACTAAAGAAAGTAGATTGCTCAGCAGTGGCAAATAAACTCCCCCACATTACTAATTCTTCTGGTAATCAGGTAAAACAGAAACAAAGATTTAGTTCTGATAATACTGAGACCAGACAAGAAATAAGTTGTTTCAGGTCCATTGATCAGGACAGGCAGAATATTTTGTATGACCAGGAAGTCCCTCGTAGAATAGATTCCATTATGACTAAATTAAGGCCTATGGTTCAAGTTGAATGTTCTAAGAATATGCCATTAAATGTGGATAGCTTTTCCCAGGAAGGTCTTTCCAATGCACAGCTCCCAGCTCTTGATAACCAAAATGCCTCTGTCAGCTTCTCTATACTGAAAAACTCCGAAATCCGTGGGGAAAACGATCTCAAAGAAGCACTGAATCCTGGCAAAGCAGAACAAAATCTGGATCATATTTCTAAAGAGAGTTACAAAAATACTTTGACACCTTGTCATGGTAAGTGTATGAGCTAGAAAAAAAAAGGCATTTTGAATTAGGTACTGCCTGAAAAAGTGGTATCATATCTTCTCTTAATATTGTCCTAATCATTGCTTGTTTAGAGGGAATAAAACAGGAGTGGGAAAAGGTAAGAATGAAAATCACTAAAATGACACATATTTTATATCATCTGTCAGTCACAATTGTGGTAACTAATATCCTTGTTCCTTTCCAATATATCCCAAGATGATAGTAGGGCAGATGTAAGTGGTCTACATTCTTGAGAAGCAATTTTAGCTGGAGCACGTATTCATTTCTCGAAGAATGTAATGGAATTCAGAAAGGTGGGGATCGAAAAGATATAACAGCTTGAGGTTTTAAACAAGGTAAATAAGAGGGAACTACACTGTTCCCTTCATAAATGGAGAACATGGCTGGACTTGATAGAGATTTCATTTGTGTTTCTTTAGAAACACTGCAATTCAACAGGATTTCTGATATCTAACAACAGTATGAGTAGGTTTTTTCTGTAACCTGCCCATGAATAAACTTTGATATGACAACCTCTTTTTTTTTTAAGTAAGATACATTAATAAAATAAACATGTTGTAATCTGGAATATGGGTTTTGGTTCTTCTATAATAAATAAAATTACTGTAAAGGAGCTAAAGGAATATATGACTAACACATCCATGTAAGAGTTTAAATCCACCTTCAAATGTAGCTTTGCAGTTTCATAGCATTAGGGGTCTGTTTTGTAAACTTGTTTTTAACAATTCCTGTTTATTGTCTCGGACAATAAATACCAATACCAAGACAGTATCCTAGCTCAGATTAATGTGGTGTCCCAATTATCTATTCATATAGATTGATATTTAATTCCAAACTATCAAGCAAATACTGCCTTGGCTTTATTTGAATGCTATGTTACAATGTCAAAAAAAATTCCTATTTTACATGAGCTCAGAATAGGAATACTGACCCTTGTGTAAGGAATCAGTCCTGTAGTTGTATCTTCTCATCTTTGATTATTTCTTTGGAAGGTGGAAAGGGAATCTCATCAATTTTTTTTAGCTTTAATGATAAATTAGTAAGCCCTTATTATCAGCAATATCAAAGACTGCTGACATCAAAAGCAAGCTAATTATCTGATCTTCATCCATTCAAACATAGTTCAAAAACCAGTTAATTTTTCATCCTACATCCAAATCCATACCTTGAATTGAAAGATTGCTATGTTCATTTTATGTACTTATGCCCAAAAAGCAGACATAAAGCTGGGAAATGCAGTACTGGAAAACTCTTGTACAGTTTTACTCTTCAGGTTATGCTTGTGTACCCTCCCCCTGCATTCAAGGCCATGAGCTCTGTGCAGTTTTGCTTTTGTACATGCAGTAACTTAAGGGAGTCTAAGCACCCAGCTCCAAACTGCAGCACTTGTGGGGCTTTCTTAAATGTCCCATGGCAGACCTCAAACAGCTCTAAACTCTTACAAGTTGAAAGCTGCTGTAGTGGCATTTTCTTTGATCATCTGTATCTTTTTTGTGTTGAGTGTCTCTAGCAGAAGCAGTAACCAAAGTACCTGAATTAGGAAATACTAATTAAAAATAATTATTAATTGAGTGTTTACTTAATGTTTCAGAAAATGTTTAAAACGAGGCATATAAACTACTGTATTTACAGGGAGAAAGGCTCTCCAAGATCTGACAAATACTGGTGTACAATCTCAGACTTCTGCACCTAAATCCCCCAAAACTTTAGAAGAAAATTTAGCAGCACCAACTCGACGAGGAAGACCAACTATTTGCTACAAAGAACCCAATCTACAGAGGTGGGTGAGGGCAAGTAAATTGAAGTCTTTTTTTGTGTTTTGAGTAGGTACCTTCCCCAGCATTATTTTGGAAAGCAATAGTTATCTATGCCTTGCTGTTTCAGACATATTTATTTTTCATCATTTCTTTTGTGTATCAAGCATTAATTAAGAGTATTTACCATTTGAA
>VYZS01004651.1:0-24467 GCA_013400695.1 Neodrepanis coruscans | reverse complement strand
GTCATCTTTTTGTGTTGCCCCATTTCCATCCTGCACTTTCCCCCAGGCCAGGCTGGACCAGCCTGTCTGATTTAGGTGTCAGGAGCTGAGACTTGGTTCTACCAAGTGCCAAAGGAACCTTCCCCCAACTCCACAAACCTTTCTTCCATCTCTCCCCCCAGCCCCACGAGCCTTTTTACCACCTCCCAGGAGGAGTCTCTGGCCCCTCTTTGCTGTTGTGATGCATCTGCTCTGGAAAACACACCCAGCTTTGCTCTGTATCCCCCATGTTCTGAAGGGACCAACATGCCCCCAGAAGAGAAAACAAGTAAAAGTAAAGCAAAAAGGGAATTTCTTTCACTGAAACAAAGCACACTTCCTTTTGTCTGCTTTTTTTTTTTATTTTAACTTTAAGAACCTTAATGAGGCTTAGTCCCACCAAGGAGAGCCAAGGGTAGGAGATTTTTCTTTTCTGTTGAAGAGTCTGTAGATACATTAAAACTAATTACTCCTTGTTTTATGCTCCAGTAGGATGAGAAATTCCCTTTAAGTTGGGGTGGGAATTTATGCCACTGGGCAAATTTTACTATGTGAGGAGAAAGAAGCAGCAGCAACCAGTCGTGAGCTCTTTGCAGTTCTTTGAGCACTTGCAGGGATGGTGACTCCCCTGGGGAGCCTGTTCCAGTGCTTAACCACTCTTACAGGGCAGGAATCTGTCCTAATATCCAACCTGAGCCTCCCCTGGCACAACTGGAGGCCCTTTGCCCTTGTCCTGCTGGTGCTTTTTTGGGAGCACAGGCAGGTCTGTGCATCAGCCCCACAGCACTGCCAAAGGGAATCACTTTCCTGCCCAGAGAGACTGGAAGGAGATATTTTGAGTTTGCAAAGTATTTCCAAGCTCTGAATGCAAATTTTTATTATTAATAGGATCTTTTAGCCTGTCTGGGTAAACTGTGCAAAGAGCAGTGATATTACCCAGGGCTTCTCATGTTTGTGACTTCAAGCAGATCACCTTCCCCTCTGTAAGCAAGGAACTGTGTCTTTGTATCACATTTGGCCTTTTTTTTTGTCTTTCCAAAGCTGTTTAGCCTTTTGTTATTATTTTAACTGTTTATTTCTTTAACAGCTCATTATTTTCAGTGGGCTCCTGTGTCTCATTACACACAGTTCAACTTTAAGAGGAAATTTGTCCTTTATACAGGTTTATTCTGACTAAAAACATAATCACAAGTGTTTCCTACTCTCATAGTCATCACCATAAAGACTATTCTGTGCTTTATGTTACAATCCTTTTGTAGGAAATGCTTTACTTGCTTGAAGGGAACCAGAGAAAGTCACAAAAAACTTCAGAAGACATTTTTGATGTGTTCTGATTGGCACCTCTTTTTCTACAGCTGTGCCACCAAAGTCACAGGCTGTGTCCCCCAGCATCACAAGTGACGAGCTCTTTGCCCTCACCCATCTCTCTCCCTTCCCAAACAGCTCCCACAGGTGAGGGGAGCTTGGAACAGGCTCCGAGCAAAGGAACAGCTCAGCCAAGACACTCCTGCAAAAGAAAACTGTTTAAAAAAGAAAAACAGTCCTCAAAGAATTTGGGAAGCTGATTTTCAGCCCAAACAAATTACAGAGAGAAAGAGGGGCTGGGGAGGGCAAGAGGGATCAGAAAGAAGCCAAGTTCTGGAACCACTGAATTACCCCGAGTTCCAGGAGCTCGGCCAATGCAGCATACGAAGGATTGCCCAGACAGTTCCAAAAATGACACATCACCCTCTCCCTGGCTCACTCGTGGCAAACCCACAGCAATGAGCTCTTTTTTTTTTTTTTTTTCCCCCTTGTAATGCCCCAGAATTCCCATGAAAGCAGAGTGAGGAGCCAAGGCAAGAGGAGCTGAGGTGGTCAAACATCTCAGTAGCGCCCTGGATTTAAACACTCCCCCAGCCCTGCACTTCCCCACTGTGATCCCAGACAGAGGCAGCCCTTTGCCCAATACCTTCTTTCAAAATAGAAGCCCAGGAAAGGCTCTGACCTGTCAGCCCCACTAACCTTTCCCCTTTTTTTTTAAAATTGAACATACCTCTCAGATACTCAGCCCCTTACAAAGGAGGTAAGTCTCTGCCTGGCGTTTTTTTGGAAGGAAAATGTGGCATGTACCTATTTTGTTTCATTCTGTGCCAGGACCTATAAAGTTACTGTGGGCTGCAGCTCCTGCCAAGTTCTAAAGGTGACAGGGCAATGGGCACCCAAAGGACGCTTCTATCAATGCCCTTTTATTTCCCTCTCTTTCCCCTTCCACCAAACCTTTTTTTTCTAATAGAATTACTCTTATCTGCAAGTGATTTAAACTCTAAGGTTTACAGAAGATTTAAAGAGTGCGAACACAGTTGGAATGTTTTAAACTAACAGTACAAGTTGCATTTTAAGAAAATAATTAACTCCCAGGGGAGGTGCGGTTCTTGGAGTAATGACAGATTCAAGGCTGGCTTTCCCTATATGGAGTTTCCAAATAATAAAATATCTTCGGTTCCCTACTGGTGTCAGATGAGAACCTGTTAGTGTGCTAGTTGCTGGTGGACTGTCATGGGTTTGGGGCTTTTTTTGGTGTTTTTTTTTTTATTTTTCAGTGGGCCCATTAGTGTTTTAAAGACACAGTGCACAGTAGGTAACCTCACATGCAAAGCTGCAGCACAAAGTGTTGTAAATTCAGTGAGTTTGTGTGTTTACAACCTTTCCCCATCCTTTCTTCTTGCTGAAAAAAAAAGAGAGAAAAAAACAAGAGAAGAGAATATTTTCCTCTTACTTTGCAGTCTTAATGTCTCTGTTCTTGCTGGGGACTTGTCACAGACACAGCACCCAGCCCAGCTGAACTCCCCAGCTCCCTCCTGGCCAGTGTGAGTGGTGACACAGCACAGCCACCTGCCAGGGGACAAGAGCAGATGCAAAACCTACTTTTTAAAAGGAGAGTGCTCGTTATTGGAGTAAAACCTGCTAAGAACAAGTAACTCCCAGCACTTCAGTAGGGTCTCAGCCAGTGAAGATCCTCTGCAGGACATTGCCATGGCCTGAGATCTTGGGCAAAACTTGAGGTTCCTTCTTATTTTATCTGTGGCATCTCCCTTTTGAACCCTGGTCATGCAGGCACAACAAGTGAAGGGAAATAGGGTGATCCATCATGGGGCTGAAGGATGGCACAAAGGCTTGGGCAGAAATCAGAATAACTTTATAAAAACCAGGATGGTTGAAACATAACAAGAAGATTCACTCTGACATGTGCACAAATCCTAAAAGAAGGCCCATATTGCAAAGCTACATTTTAGGGGTGCCCTGTAGCACACCCAGTCCATGGCTGCTCTTTGTAAGGTCTAACAATGTATAATACACACACCAGATCCCCAACTTGAACCCCTTGACCCCTTTTCTCTGGTGTAAATAAGTTACTTCTCATGGCATAAATACTCCTGTACCTGACTTTGCCCAATGAAAGAATCAGATGGTCATATTCACACATTGATACTATTTTGTTCCTAAGTCCATGACACACAAGCACAGCCGTGTGTGAAACTCCAGAGGGAGGTTAAAAGAGCCACTTGGATCGATGAGTATCAGCCCATCCAAGTTACTCACAGCTCTCCTACTGCACTTTAAGACTCAGCAGCACACAGGCACAAGCCTGTTCTCAAAAACACTCTCAGCCTCTCTGGGATAGCACTTTCCACAAGTTTAATTACTTGCAAAACCTTTGGTCATTAACACCCAACCTAAATTCTATTGCAGGTCACAGGCTATTAAAAAAATGAAGTGTCCATGCTCCCCAAACAATGATTTGTTTAACTGGAGCTTTGATTAAACCTGAAGCCACAACAGCACAGGAATCTCATTGCTAATGTCCTCACCCTGTTACAATGCTGTTAGGAACCTCACAAGGTCATTATTTCCTCCTAAAACTTTGCATGATGCTTCTTGCTGCCTTCTTTCAGGCCGGGCTGGACAGGGCTTGGAGCCACCTGCTCTGGTGGAAGGGACTCTAAGGAACAGAGGGTCTTTCAGGTCCCTTTCAACCCAAACCATTCTGGCATTCCATGATCCCACACTGTTTTCCATCCCTCAGACCACTGAGTGTCTGTCTGTGTGTATTTATTTATGGGCCAAACCATCTGATCCCCAGGAGCCACATGATCATTATTAATGACCAACACCAGAGACCTCCAAAGGCCCCTGTGCTCTGTGAGTGTCTGTCCATCACTCCCTGGTGCTGGAGCAGCTTTAGGGGCACAGGACTAACCCCATGGATGGAGGCAGCTCTGTGTTACCTCCCCTGGGCTGGAACAGGCTCCAGCAGGGGGGACACACTGCAGCTGCTGCTCCTGTGTTTCCTGCACCTTCCTGGCTCAGGGCAGCAGCAGAGCCAGGCCTGGCTGTGCTGGAGCAAAGCTGGAGACTGACACGTGGCCAAATGTGAGTGTGTGTACTCAGAGGCAGAGCCTCCCCGGCTGCTGCTGCAGGGATATTTTATTGCTTTCATAATATTTTCCGGGTTTTGAAACACAAACCACATGTTTAATATTTTTTCAAAATTTACACATTGCACTTGCTTGGAGAGTGTTCATTCCAGCACCCACAGCCCCAGACCCTTCTTGAAACTGAGGAGAGGGAGGAGAAAGAGACACACCAAACCCTCCTGTCACAGCCCAAACCCCGTGGGTGCACTCCTCCCCTGCTTGCATTTTACAGGGCAATAGGAGTTAATTTGGATTATCTTGTCATCAAGGAAATCACTGACATCCAGCTGAGGATAGAAGCTTGACAGCTTGCTGCACATGGAACAGGAGAGATTAAACAGCCAGGAATCCTCCAAGCCAAGTTCACCTGGGGTGTAAAACCAAATAAATCCATAAGAATACTGTATTTTCATTATAGAAAATGCTGATATTAGACATGTAATCACCATTCAAAACATTGGGGAATTATGTCTGTTGTGACATATTTAATGTGTCCCCCAGGCAGGTACAGCCTGCACTGTGCTGGGTGTTGTCTTCATTAGGACTCTTTTTTATGGCATAGCAGGTTAAAATACATATAAAACTCACATAAAGGGCTTATATTTGTGTGTCAGGGCTACTCTAACGTGACACTTCCCCAGTCTCCTCTCTTCAGTCTCATTTCCTTGCACAAAATACAGTAACTGACATTTCTGACCCAAATCCAGCCACTCTGCAGCATCCCCAAAATACCCCAGGGGTTGTCAAAGGCACACTGGGATCCCTGCAGTGTGAGAACACTCCCTGACAGATGAACAGCATCATCTAGGGGCCAGAGATCAGACTGGGAATCACACACAGGGCCAGGGAGCTCCTGCCCCTGAGCAGGGCAGTCACCACGGGAGGAGCCCAAGGTTTTATTCTTATCTGAAGCACCACACTGTGCAAAGCCTGATATCACACCAGCAGAATGCAATTGAGCTGCTTCAGTATCACAAGTCATCTTTACCTTGGTGGTTTTCCAGCAGGGTGCAATTACCCCAGACCAAAGAAGGCAACCCAGAGCCTTTGCCCTGTGAGATGGAGGGAGGATCAACACCTTGTGCACAGGTTGCACAATCACAGCAACATCACAGCAGAACTTGCTCTAAAAGCCTCGAGAGATCTGGCCAGGGTGAGTACATGACACCCAAATACTGATTCCCTCTGTGCCTGCTCAGCCCCTGTGTCACCAACCCTTGTCCCTCAGGGGACACCTGAATCACCAGGCAAAGCTCAGTCTGGGAGGAAAGGCACTCACAGCAACAAATATAACCCCAAACAAACGCACACACACAGTGGAACCACTAAAACAGTAAATTTTTTTACTCACAATCAGTAAAACAATCCCCCCAGTGATGGCAGCAGTGCCCAGTCTGGGTCAGTACATGAGGCAAAGCTTGTTATGGCCAACAGCTCTCAGTGGCAGAGCTGCTCCTTGTTGGTTTATTTCAATCATTGTCTCCTGCAGGCTGGAGTTGGACTCTCAGTTAACAGATTCCCACAAGGATGTAAAACATCCTTAGAACAACGATGGTTCTAAACCACATTGTGTCCAGAGGGAAGTGATATTCACTGGGTGAATGAAAATTGTAAAAACAAATAAATGAATGATTCCATCCCCAGGGGACAATTACAGTCCACTGCTCTTGTACTTGCAGCTGATTTGCTGCCAAGAAATTTAGGTTATTGGGGATTACACATGGAAGAACCCCTGAGAGGCAGGAATGTCCTAAATGATGGCCAATTTTCTTGTATGAAATTATGATTTGGAACTGAAATTCCCATCCTGAGACCAAGAACTTGTGCAAACTTCTGATTACAGAGGTCCCATTTTCACAGCTATGAAATTAGTTATTTGTTTGCACCACAAATTTCAGATATTTTATTAATAAGTGCTTTTACCACAATAATACAATGAAAAAATGTTGTTTGCTTGTCTTGTCACAGTAGGAACAAAGGATTCCTGTTTTGCTGGGTACTTAAACGATCACATTTTTGGAGAACAAAAGGGACTTGGCACTCATTACTGGGGATCCAGCTGGAAGTGGCAGAGTAAGGACTAGAGCTTATTTAACATTTACCAGATGAAGTGGATGCATATCCCACATGGGACACAGCCCTGGGACATGCCTGGTTAATTGTTGTGTCATGTCATGTGGTGTCCAAAAACCACAGAACCAGAGCTCCAAGGCAAACAAGTTACTTGTAGGGACTTAAAAACAAGCATGTTCCACAAGATGCTGCCAGCTGAAAGCAAAAAGGCAAGAAACCACACCAGGGAGGGCCCTGGGCTGGTGTGTAAAGCCCAGCCCAAATGGAAATGCCTCACTGAACTGGGGGTTATCAGAAGAGGAGCTGCCAGAAAATGACAAAAAGTCAATGGGCAACAGTTGATGAAGTTCTTCCCTTCAGATCCCCAGCTTGGCCATGGGGTGGCTGAGGGGGGCACTGGATGCTCCAGGAAGACACTTCCAGGCTACAAAGACATCCTGGCACAAAGGAAACTGAAACTGAACCCACCCCAACAGAAAACAAACGAGTGATGAAATCACAGAGGGCCCAACAGTCTGTGCTCCCAAACGTGGACTTGGGGCCATCCCTGGCTGTTATTTTCACAATACCTTGCATTCATTACTTTATTTAAAAATGGTGTACTATGTCTGGAAAACAGGAAGTAAGCCATAAATCTCTAGTTTAAAAGCCATCTGAAGCCTGTGGACCAGATATGTTCTCAATCAGTAGTCAGGCAGTAAATAAACATTTATATACAGCAACTGCTCTCAGCCAGCCTGACCTCCGGCTATTACAGGGCACATAAAGAGGAAATTTGTTTAGTCCCGTAAAAGCCCAGGCAATATATCAATAGATTATTAAAAATGGAAACAATGTAGGCTAATGGATTATATTGATTTTAATAAACATAAGTATATGGGATTCAAAGATAAGAGTCAGATATGACATCCTTCCAAGCTCACCTTTTGGGGTGTCTCCAAAAATTAGCCAAACTACATCTGTCAAGGACAGCAACGGCTGCTATTTTTTTCCCTTTGCAAATTGACGAATTTTTGGCTGAAGGACTTAAATTAGAGGGTTTGCATTTTTATTTCTGCTTGTGAGCCATGGATGCAGTCAGAAAATAAAACTCGTGCATCTTTTAATGTCATTGCCATAGAGAAAAAATATCTCAGGCAATTGCAGGCTTTCCTCAGGCTCTTGGCTGGGAGTGCTCAGCTGCTGGGCTGGGTTTGTAGCAGGATTGCTCACTTTTGCTGCAGCAAACACTGGTGCAGACACTGAATCTGCGTGGATCCCTGATGCTCTGGGTGCCAGGCAGGATGCTCAGGTAGTCCCAGTGCATCCCTCTGGCTGCTTCCAAGCCTGAAACATGTCTTCATGTTTTAAATTGTTGGTGTGTGCCCCAGGTTGCCTCAGGGGAGGTTTAGATTGGATATTAGGGAAGTTTTTTTCATTGAAGGAATTGTAAAGCACTGGAGGAGGCTGCCCAGGGTGGAGTCACCATCCCTGGAAGTGTTCAGAAAACCTGCGGATGTGGCACTTGGGGACATGGGTTAGTGCTGAATGTGGTGGTGGCACTGGGTTCATGTTTGGACTTGATGATCTGAAGGGCCTTGTCCAACCTCAATGAATCTGTGACTTCTTTCCTTGCAAAAGGAGGGACTGAAAGCAGGTGAACATGGGTGAGCACCCATTCACTTGAAAGGCCTGGGTTCTCCCAGACAAAATTCAGTGTAACCCTTGTTCCTTATTAAAACCCAAAGGCTGGGGTCTTTATTTAGTATCAATCATTACAAGACCAAACTTACAGTAAATTTCTCCCACTGTTCATTAGCCCCCAGTGGCAGAAATTACACCCTTGCTAAATCCTGAATACCTCCCAAATTACAGTAATCTGCAATTATAAGCTACAGTGTTAATGAGCTTTGATTGCCCGTTATTTGTGATGCCACCTATAAATGCCACTTACATTTTACAGCATATTGAAGTTAACAACCTGTTTTGAGAAGATCACTAATAGTCAAATGGACTTTTATGAACACCTTTGGTGATGGCAATTTGTTACTTGGAAACCAAACAGGGCCACGAATCCTTCCCCTTCCCCACAGAACCACCTCCCCTCCACCCTCCCCATCACCAGCTCCCCCTCTGGACTGATACTGATCTTTATGCAGGAGGGCTGCTTCTCCTCATTAGGGAGAGTAGCATCTGAATTTTTATGCTTGACCTTTGATCAGCAGTATTTTTGGGAAATCTCTAAGAGGACTAATTGTGTCATTCATATACTTAAAGGATAAGGTGCCTTGCAGAGCAGTACAGAAGGCAATAAACAGCTTTTACAAGAGATTAAACGCCCAAGCACAGCCAAAGCATTTAGATAACTGCAAAAGCCATTTATTGACACGGCTCTGGTGCCAAAAAACACCTGTCTCATACAGTTCTGTTCATAAAAAAGCAGCAAAACCCCCTCACATCCATTGCTTATCTCCTTCCTGAGAGTTCTCTGTGTTTTTACCCATTGATATTGCTCCAGCAAGTCTAAGTAACTTTTTGTGGGTGATTTGCTTAAGAAAGAAAAGAAGAGGTCTAAGGATGACCAAGAAACACGGTATTTTCAGACAGGGGATTCAATTCCCATAATAGGGAAAATTTTGGACTGGCTTGGATTGAACCTGGATTTGTGCTGCTTTTCTCAGTGGTAGCACTGATAGAATCAATCAGAGCAGACCTGGAGTATCCAGACCAAGAAATGAAAGCAATATTTTGGGTACAATATTTGCTGTACAAGGTTTTGGGGAGAGAAGTAGTATTTAAAAAAAAAAGGAAAAAGTAATCATTAAAATAACAAGAGAAGCTGCTGCAGAAAGGAGGAAATGAAAGACTAGAACAATCTAAAGTCTAAGTCAACTTCTTTATTTCACCAGGCTGGATTCCCAGGAGCTGATGGCAATTAAAATCTGATGGGTAAATGCCATCAGTGCACTGAACAGCGTGGGGGGCACAATTCACAGCCTGAATGTTGGGAGAAGCAGCCCCAGGATTATGAATCTCTTGAATTCTGAGCTTCCCAGCACCACTCAACTCTGCTGAGGGCAGGGAGGAGGTCAGGGAATCCCTCCAACACCTTGGACTTGTGCAGTGTCAGCAGCGTGGAGGTGGGTCCCTGCAGGAACTTGGGTCCAGTTCCTTTGGGGTGTCATGAATTAAGAATAAAACAGATGGAAAAACTGGATTTCCTCCCTCTCCCACGAACCCCGAATAAAAATTTCCTTTTTTTAAACACTTCTGAATCCCAGTCAACAGACTTCAAAACTGATAATTAAATCCTCTGAACAGCCAGGAGAGCTCAGTGTAAAATGTTNTGCCAAAAAACACCTGTCTCATACAGTTCTGTTCATAAAAAAGCAGCAAAACCCCCTCACATCCATTGCTTATCTCCTTCCTGAGAGTTCTCTGTGTTTTTACCCATTGATATTTCTTCAGCAAGTCTAAGTAACTTTTTGTGGGTGATTTGCTTAAGAAAGAAAAGAAGAGGTCTAAGGATGACCAAGAAACACGGTATTTTCAGACAGGGGATTCAATTCCCATAATAGGGAAAATTTTGGACTGGCTTGGATTGAACCTGGATTTGTGCTGCTTTTCTCAGTGGTAGCACTGATAGAATCAATCAGAGCAGACCTGGAGTATCCAGACCAAGAAATGAAAGCAATATTTTGGGTACAATATTTGCTGTACAAGGTTTTGGGGAGAGAAGTAGTATTTAAAAAAAAAAGGAAAAAGTAATCATTAAAATAACAAGAGAAGCTGCTGCAGAAAGGAGGAAATGAAAGACTAGAACAATCTAAAGTCTAAGTCAACTTCTTTATTTCACCAGGCTGGATTCCCAGGAGCTGATGGCAATTAAAATCTGATGGGTAAATGCCATCAGTGCACTGAACAGCGTGGGGGGCACAATTCACAGCCTGAATGTTGGGAGAAGCAGCCCCAGGATTATGAATCTCTTGAATTCTGAGCTTCCCAGCACCACTCAACTCTGCTGAGGGCAGGGAGGAGGTCAGGGAATCCCTCCAACACCTTGGACTTGTGCAGTGTCAGCAGCGTGGAGGTGGGTCCCTGCAGGAACTTGGGTCCAGTTCCTTTGGGGTGTCATGAATTAAGAATAAAACAGATGGAAAAACTGGATTTCCTCCCTCTCCCACGAACCCCGAATAAAAATTTCCTTTTTTTAAACACTTCTGAATCCCAGTCAACAGACTTCAAAACTGATAATTAAATCCTCTGAACAGCCAGGAGAGCTCAGTGTAAAATGTTATCAGTGTATTTTGTAAATCAAAGGGAACCTTTCCTGGTTGGAGGTAGGAAAACTAAGGCAGAAAAGGGTGTTAAGGATGTTTGATGTTCAGAGCAGAGAAAGAAAAAGAAACCATTTGTGCCAGGGTGTGACTGTGTCTGTCTCAGGACAGATAATTCCCAGTAAATGCTCAAACAAGTCCAAAGCAGGCATTGCTTGCAGGTACAGTCAGCACACAGGTAATTCCCAAGGAAGTCCAAAGCTTCTCCAAAGAGTGTTTGGAGAAGAGTCAGGAACCAGGGAAGACCAGCCTATTGCTGAGTCCTGTACATGGCAGGTGGAACATGAGAGATGCTCAAGCCAATGCACTTCTTAATTTTCCTTCCACAAAACATCTCCACATTTACCTTTCAGAGCTCCGGGAACTCCGTGTTTCAGTGACAGGTTCCTGCCAGTCCCTCACACCCAGGAGAGGAGAATTAATGTCTGCCCTGCACCAGGTAAGTACATAAACTGTCACAAAATATTAACACAGATATGAAGCTATTAGAACAAACCCCACTCCATAAACAGACTTTAGATATGGGCAACCAAGATAACGGCAAAATAAACGGGCACATTAAAGTTATATCCCTTTAAAAAATTAAACAAATCCGTTTTATGGCGACAGGCACTTCAGAAAGCTTAGTTGGAAGGTCTGAGGGCAGTCAATAAGGCATGGCTAATTGGAGAACAAATTGACATTCATAAGCTGGTGTTTAACACGGCCACGGTAAACAAGGTAATAGACAGTTAATGCAGAGAACAAGGGCGGGGAGCAGGAGCCATCCAGGTTGAATAATGGAAAAGGACCAATTGAGCAAATTCGAAGGGCAAACACTCTGATCTCAGGCTGCTCAGCAGGGCTGGCCCGGCAGCTCACAGCACTAATAGGCTCATTTGGGTTGTTGTCTTTAGAGAATGAGTGTGTCAACTAAAAAAGAAAAGAAATCTCCATAATAGCAAATGATTCCGGGTTACCAAGAGCAGGCAGTGATAAGATTCAGGTGGGTAAATAGTGGAGGCTGCTTAGCACTGAGGGATGTCTGAAACAACAGAAAGCAATCAGGCAGTGCAGGAATAATGGGGCATTAGCTTAATACAAAAATTACAAGGAGTAAAACCCAGAGGAGTCACTGGAGTTAAGCTGTTCCTTGCACAGAGGCCTCTGGCTCCCAAAGGTGAGCTGCTCTCAGTGGGACAGAGTGAATCTGGATTTGAGACCTGTTCCTCACACAGGCACAGATATAAAACTGTACAATTCTTTCACTGTTCACATTTCACCAAATGCACATCCCAAACCCTCCTAATGCTTCCTGCACACCTCATTCCCTCTGGATTCAGCCATGCACAGTCTCAGCATCGCAGCCACACTGAGGTAACGTTGTTTTGTGGACCAGGGACTCTCCACAGGCCTGGAGTTATCTCAGCACAACTGAATCCCTTTGCCATCCCAGGCTGGATCAAAAGGATGGCTAGTGCTGGCTGTACAATTTCCAGCTTCAGTAGCATTTTCCTGGTTTCCACCAGATTTTTTTGTTTTGTTTCTGGTTTGGGGTTTTATTTGTGTGTGTGTTTTTTTTAAACCTGACAGATTTCCTTGTTGCCCTCCCTGCTGCTGACAGTACAAACTGTCTTCCCCAATGTCTTTGCTCTTCAGAAACCTGGATCCCATCCAACCCCAATTTAGCCCTTGAAGACACTAAAATACACCAACAAGCCACTTTTTGTCATCAGCAAAATATTTGTGTTCAGACAGTCCTTGAAATAGATGCAGGAAGGTTTTTAGATATGTCTATATTAGGGGGGACTAAACCAGAATGGATATAATAAGCAGCAGCTCCTTGCAAGTGAATAGGCAGATCTTTTTCCCTTCAAGCAATTCATGGCTGTATTTGGGATGTGAAGAGAAGCATCACTGACAAAAATAAAGACTTCTGCAGTGCTGGGGAGTGTTGGATGCATTTCCTCACTGGCTACACTGGAAAGGTCACATGTGAGGTCAGATCTCCAGCACAGCTTTCTAACAGCCTCCACTGTATGTCAATGATAACCTCAGCTGTTTTTGCTGGCATACAAGGCTAATATTGATAGTTGTCTGAGCCTCTTAAAGCCTGCAAATGAACTGACTACACACAGCTAAACCACGGAAACACAGCTGTGAAGGGGCTTCCTCCAGAGCATTGACTCCCATCACTGATGGCAAGAGCTTCCTTTTCAACTGGTTGCTGCTCCATGGAGTGAGAAGCAGCAGGAATTGTGTCCTCCATCGCCAAGTGACAGCTAAGATTAAGCAGATGCTCACTGAGGTTTTATCCCTTCTGCAAACAAATGATCATTTCCTTCATAAGCCACCTGACTCACAAGGAATTGTGTGGGCTGGGCCTTCAATTCCAAGTTTCTTCCCCACCACACAGGACACACAGGGACTCTCATTTGCCTCTGTACAGCTCCAGGTGACACACCACCCTGCCTGGAAAACATGTCCCCATGAAATGAGAGGTAGTTCCCTTAGAATCAGCTGCTACAACTGGGATCCACCCCATGGCAGAGCAGCAGAGAAGCAGCTCTTGTTGTTGGAGATCACAGAATGCTTAAGGTTGAAAAGACCTCCCAGATCATCTCCAAGTGTCAGCCCAGCACCACCACCATGATCACCAGTAAACCACGTCCTCAAGGGCCACATCCACACATTTTCTGAGCACCCAGAATGTCCTGAGCTTCTCCCTCACCCAAGGGCAGAAACCTTTGCAGTGCTCACCCTCAGCCCATGGCACTGGTGGAACCAAAGCAGCTGTTGAACCCTCCTCTCATTTGCATCATTCCTTCATCAGCATCTTAAACTGGGAAAAGAGATTCCCAGCCCCACCAAGATGAGCAGGGGTCTCTTCCCTCAGAGACAGACGCCCTTTACCCCAAATAATTCCCAATTTAACAAACTCCAGAGGGGACTGTGCCTCAGCTCAGACACAGAGCCCGGGCCTGAGGAATTAACGAGTTTGGAGAGACAGTTGCACACAACAGACATCACACTTAATGAGCCTGTTTGCTCAGGGGGGAGCAGCAGAAAGGCAACTGTTAGCAAAGGGGCAAATGCACGGGGATATAAAAGATCTCGAGGTTTATTTTAGCCACAGTTAGGCAGGACTGCATAGGGGCAGCTCATTGTTCTGTTTTCATAAAGTCATTTAAGTAGCAAATGGCCCCTGAAACTGATACTATGATTTGAGTCATGTTGGAAGACATATTGAATTAATGATGCAGGTGTGGGTTGTTGTTCCAAAAAACTTTTTTATAGCAACAGTGGGAGAGGAGAAGGGGAGGGGGGGAAGTTAAATGAAAAGATTTGGTCTATGTTATGTTTTTCTAATATTTGAATTTTAGCTAAGATTACTCTTTCTCCTCTCTTTAATATATTGTTTTAAATAAAAAATGCTAATAAATCTTGAGAGAAATATGTCATAGCAGAGTTTAAAAACTGTAGTGCAATATATAACAGTTCATAAAATATTCTATTCAAATAGCCAAAATTGTAGTGCGTTTGGACCAGAAGTAGTTAACTGCAGGAACAGCATTTTATTAGCTACTAAAATTAAGAAAGAGTACTGCTGTTTCACAGCCAGATAATTAAGTACCGTTTTCTCTTTTTTAATACTATAAAATTAAACTTCCTGTTTAAATGGCCTGGTGGGGACTGTAGGCAAAGGGTCGTCTGATGAGCCCTCCGGGCAAATCCAGAAACACAACATAGCACTTATTCACACAAGACTTTAACAGGCTGGAAAACACTGATTGAGGGGAAAAAAATGCTGCAGTAAGCGAAAAATTGCAGGTCATAAATCAGAGATCCATTTTTTCACATCATTTTGGCTAATCCATTAAATCTCAGTGCAAAGGAATCTATCAGAAACAGAAGCCACTGCCTTCAGTGCCCCGTCTCCAAACGTTATTAAAAGTGTATAAGCAGTGAAAGAACTCAATTAAAGCCAGAGCACTGATGAGATGTTCCAGCCAGGCCGGGCCCACCAACCTCTCCTGGCTCCTCTTTTGACAGAGACACTCGTGCAAAGTCCCTTTTTCCACTTCAGTGGGGTGAAGCTTTTCTCTATCTTGTTCTATAATGTTTTTTTTCCACTCACTCTCTCCCTCAACATCTACTCCAAATCAATAATTTGCAGCAGAACAACACCTAAGTTAACAACCTCTTACACCCATCAATCCTACCTTGCTGTGGATCTGCAAAATTACTCTTGTTTTTGGCTCAGAAGCCCAAATACTGCAGAGAATTATCCCAACTTTGCAAATATTAACCCCAATTCTGACCATTTATAATCACACAGGGAACTAACACTGTTCTGAAATCACAAAGCATGTGAGAGTCTCAGCACTAACCACCCAACCTGTGTCTGTGTGTTACAGGGTGGGTTTTATTGGTCACATCTACTGGGAAACCTGCAGTTGCAGCAGGTTTAGGGTTAACCTGAAGGCACCCAACATTCCTCAGCTCTGCCACAAGCAAAACAACAGCAACAACAGTGGGAACGTGTCCCACTGGCAAACAGCAATTCCTGCTGGAAGGAACCAATTTTCAGTTTCACAAGCAGACAAAGCCAAGACAAAAGGAGGATCCTTCATTCAGAGCCTCATCCCCACAGTGAGCACAGGCTGGGCCAAGTGTCACTGCCAGGGAACTTTCAGCAGTGCCCAAATTGTCTCCCTGCTTTAACTTTAGGTGCATATTCTTGGCCCTTCTCAAGGATCCCCCTTTCCCAACCCGTGTGGGATACAGGAGCTGTGAAACTTTATTGAGGGCTTTGCTTGCACAATCCTTTAGTGCATTAGGGCAACATGACACCACATTTTCATCACGAAATACATCTCCAACCTTAAAAGAGAAAATCAAGTCTTTCATGTCGCTCTGAAGTTGGAGTAAAGCCCCGTTCTCGGGTTTCCTCCCCCTGCTCCTCTGGGGCCCTGGCATCAGATTGCTCTGCAGATAAGCCCCAAATCTGAGGGATCCCCTCTGAGCATCCTGTGCCCAGACCCAGGGACTGCCCCAGGAGAGACTGAACACCCCAGGCCCTCTGCAGAGAAGAGTTGCTTTGCATTAGGGCAATAATAAACTGCTTGGAGAGGGAAAACCCCACTAGGTAATGTTTAGTCTCATTTAATCTAATATTGGTTGCTAATGGGCTCTGATCCTGCGTGTGTACCCAAGGAACAAATTCCAATTGGCCAAGTGGTGAGATCAGCTCTTGCATTTCCTCTGGAGCACTCAACACTTGATACCTGAGGAGGTCACCACGAGCTGCTTTTAAATCAAATATCCAGAGCTGGAAAGACAAGAGTTATAAACTAACACTCTAAGATTTTATTTATTTCCTATTAACTTTAAAAAATTACAGCAAGTATAAAAAGATGGACAAGGACCTGCAGTAGAAGGGGGAAATGTTTAGGAAAAGGCATGAAAAGGCATGTTTCAGTTCTTCTGGACTTTATTTATTTTTAGAAAGTCTCTGAACACAGCATAAATATTAACCCTGTATTAAGAAGGGCTGTGAGAATGATTAAGTAGCAGAACACCTTTCAGATCTTGTTTTGATGAATTTCAGAGTTTTAGACAACATTTAAAACACTTCATTAAGGAAAAATAAATTATTTAGGCTTCTTACAAGGGCTAAAATGGACACATCTGCATTTACCCAAAGGAGCATCCTCCCATCATAGGTGCTAATGAGGTCAGTGAAAAGACTGCCTCAGATTTAAGATTTTACTCTTCCACAGTTTTTTCACACATTCATTTCACTCTGCATTCAGAGCCTTTTCCCCCAGTTTAATTCACAGAGTTCCCAGCTGTATTTAACTTTGTCAAATTGCAATTGCAATGTTACACACAGCACTGAAAATATAAGCTGGTGATATTCATCATGTTTATAATACATAGAACAGCCTTTTTGGTATAATAGGTCATGTGGCTGTAACATGTAGAGCACTGGAAATGCAGTGTTGTGAAATTATGGTTGAAATTGCAACGAAGATCATAGACCCAAAATGTAATAGAAGTAGAATAAGGGGATTAAAGGGATCATGTTTTATATCAGCCTAATTTTCAATCAGATTATCTAGATTTGTGACCAGTTTGATTTAAACATTGGATTAACAGCAGAAGGAAATATCAAACTTGAGGCTGTTCTGTGCTTTACAAACATTCTCAGTGCTGTATCTCTTTCTCCACTTTCTGTAGTTGCAAAGAGCTCCCTGAAAACTCTTCCCTCTCCCCATTCCCCCAAAGGCTTTAGAACCCAAACACAGGGGCTGAGAGAAGTTTTGGGTGGCTGCTGGAAGCTCAGCCCAACCTCACTGGAAGTTCCCTTCCAATACAGCAAAGTTCAGACAGACTCTCAGTGAACCAGAGATGAATTTCAAGCCCCCAAACCACACAGGCAAACGGGCTGGGTGAGTCTCAGTGTGGAGTTTTAGGGTTCATTAACACAGTGAAAGAGCTGAGAAATGGCACAAATCCCTGACATCTGGCCCAGCCCCTGCTCCAGCCTCTACCTGCCCAGGTGAAACCTATTTTCCATGTTTTTCAACTCCCTTTTTATGGCACAGCCCCTGAGCCAGGCTCTCCTCTGAATGCCAGGCAAACAGAGCAGGAATCTCTGCATGAGACGCCCTAATTGGCAGCAGAGCCCTGGCCCAGCCAACATCTGCTGCTGGTTTTGGTGATAATAAATCAGGGGTGGGGGTTTTGGAGTGGCAGGCTGCCAAGGAGCTTTCCTTTCCCCATTTAGCCAAGAAATAGGAAGACAACAGGGAGGACTGGGGCAGCTCTGGGTGATAGAGAGAAAAAAAACAGTCAGATACATCCACAACCAGCCATCAGTCTCCAAACTTTCTAAGAAACAAGCTGGAGCAGATGGCAATTGCCTTTCTTCAGCACTGAGCAGCAACTTGTCCAGGAAACCTCAAAAACATCATTAAAACAAGGGCACAAACCCTGGAGCAATTGCTTCCCAGGAATGAGGGTTCCTACCCCAGTCCTGGGAGGATTTCAGAGCTGCTGGAGCTCGTGGTGTTCTGTGATCACCCAACACTCACTGCAAACACCTCCACAGGTACGTTTGCAATCATCAGGTTGGATGCTCAGCCCCAAAAGCTGGATTTCTTCAGATGCCTGGAGCACTGACAGCTCAGTCCTCCTCTCAAAAACCAGGTCAAACAGAAACCCTGGATGTGAGGTAATCCTAATTCTGAACGGGGAAACTCAGCCTAGGAAAAGAAATAATAATCAAAGGCTGGAACAGTTGACTGAAACCACTAAGAAACCAAAACTTGTAGCTGACAGAACTGTTAATTTAAATGTTGCTGAGTCTTTGCTGCTGATCCTGGCAGCACAGTTTAATATTAACCTTTGGGATGAGTTTCTTTAAATCAGGTTACTGTGGCATTGGGTGATGCAGCAGAGGCCAAGTCACTGAGCTCTGTCTGTGGCACATCCACACCAGTCAACGAGCAGAAATTGCAGATTTCACCTTCTGAAGTACCTGTACCAATTTAGTTTGGTGAATGTTTTCTACTGAGAGCCTTCATACCAGTATTTGCCTCCCCAGAGTGAGCCAAAGCCCTGACTCTCAAGGCTGCCTTCACACCAACCCTCTCTGCACCAGAACACCTCTGCACTCTTCAATATTTAAGTAGTTTGGGGATCATCATTCACCATTTCACCCATTGGATATTTAAGGCATTTTTTTGTCTTCTTTCACCCTTCCACCCATCACATCCAGTTCCTCCCCAGTCCTTCATCCAGCCACCTCCCACTGCTGAATCTCCTGATGAATATTCCCCTACCAGCTACTGTTTCCTACCACAGCCCCACTGCTCCCAGAGTTGTCTTCCATAAGAAACATCCACCTCATTTACAAGGTCACAGTTATTTTAGTCTGAATCCAGTTATGCAACAAGCCACCCCTCTCTAATGTAAAATCCCTACAGAAAAGTGACAACTGATTCACTGAGAGGAGAATTTAGTCCCTTAAAACCAGCAATAATAATTAGCACAATTAATGCATCTGCCCCTTAATGAGGTGCCACCTTCAACAACTCCGGTCAGGTATTGCACTCCTTGGAAATGGTGATCCACATTTGCCAAGATAATATCTGGCAGGAAATATTTCTTGAGCTTATTTAAGCCTTAAAATCTATGGAAGGAGCTGTGCATGATATCCTGTTTGAAGGCATTTCTAATTTAAATTAATGACCTGAAGGATCTCTCAAGGCAATAATGATCTTATTGTACCAAATCCCACAATAGCTGAGGTGAATTATAAACTCCTCTAAGTGATTTAGTGGTTAACATTCCAAATCACAGCTACCCAACGTGATGCTTGGAGTTCCAGCAGCAGATTAGATGAAACCACACAGGCTGTCCTCAGCCTGCCTGGCTGGTTTGGAACAGTCAGGGAAAAGTGTTCTCCTGAGCCAGTGGGAAACACAGCAGCTCTGGGCAGGAGGAGTTTGGAGGTCTGGGAAGGCCCCTCATTTTCTCTGGGCACCCCATCCCCAACCTGGAGCAGCCCAGGAGCACCTGGCACACACCAGGCAGGGAGCTGAGCTCACCAACAAGGTGACACCTGCTCCCCCCAGAGACAACTGCAGTTGTGTCAC
The DNA here is from genome assembly GCA_013400695.1 of Neodrepanis coruscans. Classification (NCBI taxonomy): domain Eukaryota; kingdom Metazoa; phylum Chordata; class Aves; order Passeriformes; family Philepittidae; genus Neodrepanis; species Neodrepanis coruscans. Next base: position 4,958 of record VYZS01004651.1, on the reverse strand, counting down.
TGACTTATGAAAAGCACAATTTGACTAAATGAGAAAAATGTGCATTTTTCTCCCGGAACTCCCCAAAATGCACATTGCACACACCAGTCGCTAATGGGAAGGGTCATTCTCACTCTGGTGACGAGTTGCACATTTGTAAGTCCATATGTCACATGTAAACAGAACACAGTAAAAAATAAGATGGATAAAATTTCCCTTTGAAAGAGCAGAGAACCAAATTGCCCCTAAAAAGGGCTTTCAGCAGCTGAGAAAAGTAGTCTGTTATTTCACTCACGGGCCCAACTGCACGTGAAGCAATAGGTCAGGACTTGCATTTCAAACTTGTTTCATAGTCATGAGTACACAGGTCTTGCCCACTGTATAATCCAAGGGATTTCTGTACACTGCAACAACCTATTTTACACATCATCTGCTTTTCTCAAATTTTGCCATTTCTTGCTCCATTCAAGATGCCATAAACAAAGCAGTTATTCCAAACACAGCTCAATTTTAAGCCCTAAAAGTATTCTTAATATTAGGTTTTGTGCTCTGTTATGAATTTAAATGACACACCAAGCTCTAAAATGTGACTTATTAAAAGTATTAGCAAATCCACAATCCCTTTCCAAGTGAAGTCTTCCCAGGTTTATTGTTAGGATACCTGACTGGGAGGAAGGCAGTGTTTTCAACTCTGTTTCCTTTTGAGCTGAGCAGATTTGTTTGAACCCCTAATTCAAACCACAACTTGAACCTTCCCAGCCCATGTGGCAAAAAAATAGAAACCAAACCACTGGTGCCAGTGTAAGGAAATCACCAGTACTTAATAATTAATGATTAACAAGAACCTTGGAGAAGAGGAATGACCTGTAGTACCTCTGCACATGGGACATCCCAACAGTGAGTAGTGACCTCTCTGCTCTCCTCATACCCCAAACCATGGAACCAACTCCATACATAGAGATACTGGTCTCTACTGGATTGTACCACTGGTAATTGGTAATTTATTTCCCTCTTTCCTCCCCTTCCCAGTGTACACTTTATTATTTTAAGGCTCTTTTCTCAGGGACAAACTTTGCCTCCCATTATTTCTAGCTTGGACCAAGTGCTGAAAGCCTGAAAAAAAGATGATAAATTAAATGAGAAGGAAATGTTTAAGGGTTCCTATTCATAACAAAAATACTTAAGGCAGCTTGGGCCATGAATCTTCCACAGGCAAGTTGAGATAGACATAAAGGACCTGATTCAGAGAAGAAGTGTGGAGGACATTGGTGGATGGCTGCTATTGCAGGGATTTATGGGGGTAGGATCTGGTATGTGGGGAAAGGCCAGGCAGGTAATTAGTTCCTTGCAGGACTCAGAGTGGACTTGCCTTTCCCAGTTGTTCAAAGACTTTTTCCCCAAGCAGTGGGTCAGCATTGGGCAGCTCTGTCTCATGTGGGCTGGGGGCTGCACTCCACTAGTTACTTCTTGTGTGTGAAGATTAATGAGTGACCAAGCCCCGCTTTTCTGTCAGCACAGACACGTGCATCTAATTAAAGGATTCAGAAATCTGGCAGAAAAGTCCCAAGGTGTTTTCCAAAGCCACCCAACGTTTGTGTTGGGTTTAATTTCCCAGTTATGCCCAGTTAATAGGGATTAACTCACAAACCTCATTTACCTTTTTCTGTGTGTGTCAGCTCTGGAGGTAACGTGGTGAGGAAACTGCTGGATCCATAAATCCTGGGGATTTGATTCATGTGTTTACCCATGGAACAGGAACAGGCCTGGGCTGTGGCAGAGAGGTGCCCCTGTCATCGTGTCCCCTTTTGGGTTAAATCCCCATCATCTGCCCTTCCAACTGGGATGATTTTCAATAAATAAAAATTCCTGCCAACAAACCAAGATTCTGGGAGGGTTTGGTAACAGACTGAACCAGGATCACCCCTTTTTGCACAAACAAATAAAACCAAGCTGAAATTGTACAACAGCTGGTGGGATAAGGACAGAACTCTTTTAACTTCTTTTTTTCAGGATGGTGAAGATCTAAACAGCTTCTTTCTTCAGATGCATCTCCAGAACAGAAAGGTTCTGCTCACAGCCCCTTCCAGCCCTCACACAAAGGGAAGCTCCTTTCTCTTGGCACAATTCCTTACACAAGGAGGAAACAGCAGGTTTTCATGGTTAGTTCACTCTGAACTGGGGCAAAATAAAGGCTGAGAATTCCAAGTGTTGCTCCTGAGGGAGCAGAGCTGTGTGTGACAGCCTGGCCATGCAGGACAACCAGGACTGGGAGCAAACTAAGCACATGTTCATCAGCTGCTGCTGCTGGGGAATAAAACAATCTTCAGGCCTTGCATTAAATGCTGAAACATATTCACCCCTAATGTGAACCACCTCAACACTCAGCTGTGTGAGCACCAAGGCCTTCATGTGCAATATCTCCCAGCATCCAAATTTGCCTGGACTTTCAATTATCCAGACAATAATGAAAACATGTTGGCAAGGGGAGCGTCAGGTTACAATCACAAATTCTTACTTCAATAACGGCCATAAAACAGAGACCTAAAGCATGTTTTTTGCTTTTTTTCCAAACATTAGCAACTCATCTGATACTTAGTCCAAGGATCCAGTTTCCTGCAAGCTGATGACATGTGAGACCACAACCCTGAGGCTGATATTAAATTATACATATATACATATATAAATATACAGAGAGAAAACCTGTGAAATTACAGACACAGATGTGTTATTGGTATCGTAATTTTTTTCCATTAAACACCGTATTAGGTTTATCCCCTTTCTATACTTGAAAATCTTCACATATAAAAGATGAATAGCAACTTCTCAAGGGGATCCCTGTGGTTTAACCTTGTTACAGGAGGTCAAACACAACACACAAACTATATTGGTACAAAGATGACTGTAAAATGGAATTAGCCTTTTGCTCTCCCTTCCAGTGGGGAGGAAACCAACTTTCACATCTCTGAACCACTCCTGCTGCAGCACCCAAAAGGCACTGGTGACACTGGGCTTGGAGAAGCTGGAGGAGCACATTTGGTAGAGGAATGTTGAACCATCATGTTTTGGGTGTGAAGTAACCCAGACTCCCCCAACTTCAGGAACTCAGTTCTCCTCTGGCACAGACAGACTGATTGTGTAATGTGGGCACAGGCTTTGCTGACAGCACCCCATCTTCTGTGTTGTGGGAAGATGAGTGTCCTTTAAATCTAAAAAAAATTATATATAATAGAGAAATAAATCACCATAATAAGCAAAGGTGGTGAGAATGATCATTGGAAAGAGAACTCAACTCTCTGTCCTTCCTTGGCCACTCTACCAGCCCTATTTTGTCCCCACACACCAGCCCAGGAAGGGGAATCTGTATTTGCACCCATTCCACTTTCTAAAACCTGTGCTCTCATCTCACATTCCAGCCCTGTGTTTTAGTGAGTGGGTAGTATTATATATAAATGGGAAGGAGGCACTGCTACATAAATTGGGATGTTACTGATGCTCTAAAAACCTTGGGCCTCTTCTCCCAGGGATGTGGTGCTGCAAACCTGTGCCCCAGGCTCTGAGCAGGTTTTCCCAGTAGTTTTTTGGCTGCTGTGAGATGTTGCAGATCAGGAGCAAAGCCTCACAAGCAGCCAAGTACAGGATGTAAATCCCACCACAATAATTAATACCTCCAGATGTGATTCAGGAGATAGAGACACTACCAAGCAGGAAAGAGAAATATCAAACCATCATTTTCTAACAGTGCCCTCGGTACTGCATCCATTGGGATTTCATAAGGAAAAGCTTCCTTCTCCCCCAGCTGCTCAGCAGGCAGGACATCTGCAGCCCTTATGAATCCCACAGTCCTATGAACAGAAACACAAAGCATCAGAACTTCCAAAGGAAGACACCAGCAGCAGCACAATAAAGATCTTCATTATTTCTGCCTGACTTTTTCATGACAGAATTCATGTAGAACATAAAGAAAGCACAAGGCATGTTTACTGGATGTTTTATAGTTCAATAAAACATAAATAAACAGCTTTTTAGATCAAAGCTACAGAAATAAGGAAGCACTGTGGCTTCTGAGACCTGACCAATATATCACATCATCTGAAGTTGAAAGCAGCACTCCTGGCTCTCCTGCTTTCCTCTGCAGCAACCCCACCTTAAAGGCACAGGGCCCAACTTCCATCTGGCTGTGGGTGTTTAACAAACAGGTACAATTCAGGTATTTCAGTTTTAAGTACCTTGTGAAGCCTTTTGAGATGAGATTTTGACCTTTTCCGTGGCAGCTCAAATGAGCAGCACACGTCAGACACATGGACTTGTGGAACAAGCTCTGTGCTTGCCTCCACACGAATTCCAACTTCTGCTGTGGTTTGCTTTTCCACTTGTGCCAGAACATGTGTGGATTATGACTTTTGAGCATTATTGATGCCCCTGCCTGGGTCTGCAGTTTCCATTGAGTTCTCTTCAGGGCTATAGGCTTCTGCAGTTATTTTGGTCCCACATCTCCTAATAAGGGGTGGTGGGAACTGAAAGCACCACACACAGTTCATCTCAGTATATATTTATTAATGTAAGGCCAGGGTACTGCTGGCCACTCCTAAAAATAGTCCTGTGCCCATCAAGACCAGGGCATCCCTTAAAGAGAACAGAACCAAAGCAAAACCCTCCCTGGAGGCACCTTCACCCAGGTGTGTGCACATGAACACACACCCACAGACACCCCAAACACATGGGGATGTGACCCTGGGGATACTGATGTCCCTCCTGCAGCAGAAGCAAAGCCTCCTGTATGCCCTGGGGGTCCTGGGGAGCAGGGGAGAGCCTTGGGGTGCAGAGCAAAACCCTTTGGAACGTCCTTGCTGTGCAAAGGCATTGCCAGAACACAGAGCTTTGTCTCTCCCTGTTTGGTGAGGATTCTCACCTGGGCTGGAGCACCATCCTGGTGATAGCACAGCTCACAGGGACACAAACCCAGTCCTGAGGGGGTTTCT
>VYZS01004637.1:0-12490 GCA_013400695.1 Neodrepanis coruscans | reverse complement strand
AACGTGTTAAGTACTCAAGTCCTGATCTCCATGCAGAACTTCAGCCACCACTGTCAGTTTTGTGTTTGTAGAGAGGGGACTCCAACTCTGCTTTACACTTTTTATTTAAACAATCTTCTGTGTAATTGTTCAAGTAAAATTGTGATGTGGTTATATACTACTTCTAACTGACTACAAAAAGTGTCACAGAAGAGAGTCAGCAGTCATTGCTCACGAGCAAATTGCTTTATATGGTTAAAATTCTCATTACCTTTTCCTATTTTTGGTGTCAGTTGTCCCAGTTTTGTCCCTCTGACAAAGCTGTTCTGATTGCTCAGAAGACATGTTTGTTAATGGCAGCTGCAGTGGATCTGGAAATGGGGAGGCAGCAAGTAACACCTTCAGAACAGGTAGGGCAAATGCTGTTAAATATTCCTGTTTGTACCAGTGTAGCTTTTCTTTCTTTTGTTTTCCAAGTCTTTGTTTTTTTCACTCAGGACAGGATTTTGAGAATGAAAACAAGGCAATATTTCATAGTTAATTAGAATCAATGCACCCTTCCAGACAGTTGTTAATGTTGGGTTTCTGTAAATTAGTTCTGTTGACTACAGTGGATTTGAACAGATTTATATCAGTAAAGGGTCCTGGCAGTATCTTGTGTGAGAGTAATTTCAATCTACTGTATGTATTCTGTAAGGAGTCTGCTGCTAAACATGGGTTAGTCAGACAGTTACTGCTGTTGCTGAAAGTAGTTACCAGTATGGTTGTGATAAAACTCACAATTTATCTTTTGGGGTTTTTTTTTATGCATACATCTTTTGGGGTAACGTTGTACTTACTGTGGTAAGAAGATTAAAGAAAATACCCAGTGGTTGTAAAGGAAGTACAGAAGTCTGCTGTGGAGTGATTGCAGAAACTTCTGTGGAGAGCAATGCACAGCAATTTGTGTTGTGCCATTTAGTAGTTTATCAGTCTCAATAGCACTATTTTATGCTTGGGAGCTAAAAAAAAATATATGTCCCATAGCAACTTGTATGGTTCTTTCTGGACCAATAGAAAGTTTTGAATAGGCTTTGTCTGAGATGTGGTGGTCTTTGAAAAATGAAAAAAAAATGAAAACCCAGTAACTGGTGGAGGTGATTTACTAACCAGCCTGATTCTTAATTTATTTTATAGTTAAATACAAAGATGTTGTTAGTTGTGATATACTCATTCCTTTTGCTTCTCAAACTATGACAAAAAATAACTTCTTAAATTTTGTTAAATAGATGGCGCATTTTAGTCAGGCCCTTCAGCATCTTCAGACATGCAAGGAGATATGGAAAGTTCTGAAATTAACAGGTAAGATACAAAGACTGTCTGTTCAGCACATGCAACTCCTAGCCTTAGTCACTATATTAATGAAAAATACAGGGTGTATGGAACTGCTGTCTCAGCTGAAGGGTGTTGAAGCAGATAGATGACAATGTGATAAAAGAATTGGCAAAGCCAACGGCTGTTTTTTGTTTGTCATTGCAGGCTTTTTGTTGTAGAGGTGCTGTGAAGTGTGGGACAGTCTTTCAGAGTGAAGCTGGGTTGATAGTTCTGTCTCAGATGTGAAGAAATTCCAAGGTTTTACTCTAAAGCAGAGTTGCTCTTGCAGTGTTTTAACAGTTTTATTGGCCTCTTCCCACATAAGGCATTTCAGAATACAGAAGATCCTGGGCCATACTCTGACGTGCCAAAACTCATCCTCTGTTCCCTGAGTATTCCATGTCAGTGTAGATCAGATACTACTGGAGACTGGAGTGCTGTAAGCTGACATGCCAAGTACCTGTTAGCCTAGCAGATGCATACTTCACTTTTTTGGTAGTATATTGGTAGAGAAATTCCCTTAGGCATTCCTTGTCTGGCCTGTGATCTGGTTTCTTTTCAGTTACAGGTTTTGGGCACTGCAGAGTTTCCCTTGTAAGATGCATTAGTATTAACTTGTATGAAGAAATTTACTTGCTGGATTTCTTTTCTGTTAACATTTCAGAATAAAAGGTTTATTATATGGCTTGGATTTGGGACTCTCTTTGCCCTTTTGCACTAATGGCAAGATAACTTCTTACCTTTTAAGTTGCCATCCTTAAAATCACAAGGGTTTGGTTATCTCAGGACAGGGACATAGTGAAGTTTCTCCTGCAGACCTTTCTGGAGTGGCAGCCTGGTGCTTCTTCACTAGACCCTGGCATTTGTATCAGATTTACAGCTGCCCGGCAGTTCTGCTGTTCTCTCACCTCCCTTCTGTGTTTAAGGATTTCCTGAGGGCTTTTCTACCAGAAAGGGGAGAAGTCCTATAGAAGAATTTGGAGCAGATGGTAACTCCTTTCATAAGCTGACCTGAGCTGTTTCTGTTCTCTCTCTCTTACCTGTCTACAAAGATTTTTTCCCCAGTAGCTATTACTTTGTCTAGGAGGGTTGTGTAAATTTAGCCAGTTACAGACAATTCAGATCATTCAGTGGGTGAGAGAAGGCATTGTGTTTGGTGAGGTTATGTCTTGGACATCTGAAGATTCTGTCCAGGAGTGCTTCAAAGTTCTGCTTGCTCTACAGTACCTGAATGGTTTTCCTGTCTGTTGGAAGCAAAATTTATACCTTATAGTACAATATCAGGCTTTGAGAAAATTCATCATTACATACAGGCAATTCTGTCTCTTTTGTAGGAGATTTTGCTAAAGACCCAACAGAGACACTGTTGTTGCTTTATGAATTTGAAGCAAGATCCAAACTGAATGATCCAACACTTCATAACTTCATGGAGTCAGTTTGGGAGCAACCACAAATAGAGATCAAGACCCTAGAAATCATTGCATGTAAGGACTGCATTTGTACTTTCATAGTTCTTCAAGTCAAAAAAAAAAAAGATTGAATTTCTCTTTCCTGTTCTGGAGGTGACCAGTATTATTATATATTGTACAATATGCAGAAAATGAGTCTAACCATATATATTTTGTGCTGAAGCAAAGATGCTTAGGGTCTCAACAACATTAGGAAATCTGTATTTGGAGATTCTAGAGTAGGATCCAAGAATCTAGAGTAGGATCCAAGAAAGATGAGTACCATGGCAGATCTTTGGGAGGTGTTCTGTAAGATTGCACGAACACCTTCTGATCTCCCTTGTCCTTAGGGAGTTGGCTCCTAGGCCTGGACACACCACACTGACATCCTGCTTCTGCCTAATTTTTCCATCTGGATTTTCATGTTCAAGAAGGCAAACAAAACTCTTTACTTTAGACAGTTCTTTCCACCCCAATACTTTTGCATTCCTGCACTGGAGGTAGACAGCAGTGAGAGTATTTGTAAATGATGACACTTTCTTTGCTCCTGCCTCGTTGCCCTCATTGATGATGTGCATTGTAAGAAAGAAGTAGAGAAGCACTAGTTTGTGACTAGCCCAGGCATCAAACAAATCTCTTTTCAGTTTTATGTGACAAGGGACCTGGCAACATGCTGTGGTTTATTTTAGTGACCTATGAGATTAAAGTCTGACTTGAGTAATTTCTCTTTTATTCTTCTCTCTTTCCTTTTACTTTAAAGCATTAGCAGTGGAATCTCCAGCTCGGTATCCTGTGCTGTGTAAGAAAGCTCTCAAGTGTGCACTAAACCTTCACAGAAAGCAGACTGTCATTGATGCTGTGAAATTTAGGTTAGTGTTATGACAGAGCTTTGCCATGAGCCTCTGACTGGAAATGCTGACAGGGAATAAAGCCTGGATTTCAGTTTATGTGCAAGGTTCCACTTCTTGCTGGCCAGTCAATATAGCTCTGAAGGATGACTGTCTAATAGATGTGTTAACTGCAATTTGTTTACTTGGCATATTTTGGCATATGGCATAGTCTTATTTTCAATAAATGAATTTATTGAGGAAGGAATATGATAATTGGATCCAAAATTGGATCTTTGGCTGTTTTGGTGATAAAGGTGTTAATTTAAAATGTTACTCTGCAGTAGTGAACTAGGTATTTCAAAGACAATGAAGATAAATTGAGGGATGAGAAGAAAGCCCTGAGTTATTTTGGGGTGTAACTGGCTCTCTAACAGCTCTTCCTTATGGAATCTGAAAAACAGTCTGGTGTGTGTTCTTTCTCACTTGTGTCCCATAAAGGATTTTTTACTTCCTTTCCAAGTTCCTTGCAGTGGTTCCTTTGCAGAAGCTAATACCGCCTTTTTCACTTCACAGTGAGAAGCACAGAGCTGTTTTCATGAGCCATGTGTTTGTTACTGATGTTCTGAGGGTGCTGACTTCTTAGTTCTTGTGGGTGAAGTTAGAAGGGGTACATTTTCCTCGCTGTCATTTGTAGCACCCTAGGAAATACTGTGTCTTTCCTTCAGAGACCAGCAATGAAAATAATTAAGAACTACTTGCCTCTCTTTGCTCTGTTTTTGCACAGTTTGTATGAAAGAGGTCTGATACTAAGAAAATGTATGTTTCTACTACAAGAATGTGAGTGTAGTAAGAACCAGGGTAGACATGTCTGTCTGGCAATCACAGAGCCACAACATAGTCTGCTAATGATATTAAAAAGTAGCTGTTTGTGCCTATGATATTTAATGTTTCCTCTTCTGCTTTCTTTCAATTCTCAGCAAATGCCTACATAGCTTGATTAATATTTCTTTGCCAACTGGACTAACAGACTTGGATACCTGTGTACTGCAGGAGGTGTGGGACTACTTTGAAGATGCTCTGAGTGTAGTCAGCAGCACAGTAAGTTGAACAGGAAAACAAGAGTTTGGGAGATGATCCTGAGCACATTTGAAAAAAATTCTCATTAGACTGAGATTAATTAGTAAACTGAACATTATGTAGTGTTATATGTGGAGCTGTTAAGACTTCTCCAGTAAATGATACATTGAAATACCTGAACATTTGTGACAGCATTACAAATTTCCCTGGATTTTGTAAGGGCTTTTTTTGAGTCATTTAAGGCCAGTTTTTCTGTGCTTATTTTAGAAACATCTTGAGTTAGAACATCTATCTTTACTCCTCTTGCTTTCTACATTCTTATGCTGAATATATGTTTTTTAAATGCAGATTACTATTCCAGATCAGTTTAAACCATCTAAAATTTGGCTACCATTCTTGCTTTTTTTGCCATCTATTTTTTGTTAAACGTATATGGGAACTTACTGTGTTGCTTTTTTTTCTAAATTACCTAGAGCTAGATTTCTGGGCTGTCAGTCTTTGTGATACCTCTTGCCTTGTTTCTGTGAGGACAGGCATATGGAGAGTAACATCTTTCTTGCTTAGGAGGAGAAAACCCAACTGTTATTCCACTCTAAAATTAAACTCTAACACACTCTTGACTTGTCAGTTTTAAAGTGATGAGCTGCTGTTTTTTGTTTGCTACCCCAGAATACTTACCCAGAGATGGAGATCCTTTGGTTGATGACAAGAGCCTGGAATACAGGAATATTTCAGTATACTGTTGGCAAATACAAGGAAGCTGAGCAGTGGTGTGGATTGGGAATGCGTTTCCTCAATCACTTAGGGTCTCTGAAGAAAAGCTATGAAGGCCATGTAAGTGCACACAGGGGGATTTGAGGATATGGGATTGGATTTCTGGCTTGGATTTGAGATGTGAATCTGGGTGAAGAAACTGCTACTGATGATCTTTAAACAGTTTTGGGAACAAAAAACGTGGCACCTAAATATTTTGGGGGAGCCTGATGCTCAAAGATTTTTTTCAAAGTGAGGCCAGAAAAGTTTTGATACATAATAGAAAGAGTAATGTAGTATCCTTTCACTGGAAGAATGATTTAAATGGCTGACTGGAAATAAGATTCTGACTATTTCTGGCCATGGGAGAACCCTCATACCTTTGCCTACTTTAGCTAAAGTCGAGGTGCTTAAATCAGCTATTGTCTGAAAACTTTCAAGCTTGGTTTCTAGTATAATCTAATTTTTAATAAATTTGGTTTAAGCTGATGAGAATAAAATCCTTAAAGCTCATCTTTTCAGCTGTAGCTTTATCCATCCTGGTTGACAACTGTGGTGCTTATATTCTCCAGATGATTAGTCTTTATAGTGAGGTCCTGGACAAACTGGACAGAGCAAAAGGATTTATTCCAAATGAAGAATAATGACAGCCACAACTGCAAAAAAGGAGAGAAGATTCCCTTGGAAACATTCTGCTGAATGAAAGAGGCCACTAACTCTGGGAAGGCATGGGGTCATGGGGGGAGGATCTTTGTTGTCAAAGAAGTTATGTACTTTTTAGGAAGTGTTTATTCAATCAATATAATTGTTTTCCTCTAGGGAGTCATTTTCATTCTCCAGAGCGATTTAACAGTTGGAAATAAATATGTAACTTTTTCATGAGATGGGTGTGCTGTTGTGTAACAGGCTGGTTTAAATATGTGATTTTAGTAGTGAGTGGCAATGAGAACGATAAGAGTATTCAAAAAGTGTTCCATCCCCCCTGGATGTCATCGCTGCCTTGCTGCATAAATATTTATGAGATTTTTTAGTTTCCAGTCCATTTCAGTGTAGACAAGAATTCAGAGCTGTTTGCTTTTTTCACAGCCAGTTAGAATAGGAAAGAAGGGCACTATGAGCTCAAGAAAAAAGCTAAAGCTTTCACCACTGCTGGTAACTGCTGGTTACAGGCTGCTGTGAGGGCTCCACTCCTCCCTCTGAGCTCTGGGCCAGGCAGGTGCTCAGCAGGTGAGCCTGGACAGGTGCTGGGACTCTGCTCTGGGACACCAGGGGTCGAGCCACTGAGGGAAACCTGTCTGTGTGTGTTTGTGGGATGTGCAGGGAATCAAACATGGATCTGTCAGAGCTGCTGCTGCAAAGGGGCTTTGATCCCAGCAGTGACAACCTGGGGTGATGCAAGTGTCACCCCAGGAAATGCATGTGAAGGGTCCTTTAATTTGACAGATATGGCTTGTTTTTCTGAGAAACTGCTTTCAGATCTCTAATACACAATGTCCTGCCTGTTTAATCTTTGACTCCATAAAAAAAAATGCCACAGGAAATTCTTCCAGAGTCACAGTTTTGGAGCTGTATGACATACCACATCAATGAGGGGCTGTGGTGCCAAAGACTCCAAGGTATCTGTCCTGCCTGCAGTGTCTCCTTATTGCCTGCTAGGCCAGCCTTAATTATTGTTCTCAGTTCTGACTTACACACACACATGAACAGGCAAAGGTGTCACACTGTACCAGATGAGAAAGGTCACATTTAACCAGGAAGGGTAAGCAGGTGATTACATAGAAGGAAGCAAGCATTACATGTGGTTTTGCCTAGAGCTGGAATTGTTTGAATTTTTTCCTTGGAGGTACTCAGTTTGATTTCTTTTGTGCTACAGACTTCACTAAGGAGCCCAGAGCAAATCAGTTACAGATTCTGCTGATAGTACTCACCTGTTCTCTGCACATTTTTGCATAGCACATTTTATTCCAGGCTTAGTATTTACATAGGGTTTAAGTAGGGCAAGAATTCCCCTCGTAGTTGAATCAGACTGTAATTAGCTGCATTTCTAGTGGCCATTCCCAGAAGGTACTTTGTGTGCAATCACTCTGCTTTGCAGGTGTTTGTTGTATAGATGCAGGCTGGTTCAAGTCATTTTACCAGGCTAAATGTTACTTCGTAGTTCAATATCCCATCCAGAGACACTGTGGGTGATTATAGATCTTTTTAAGCCAGGAAAAAACCTGACCTGGGGGAAAAAAACAGTGCTGCTCATTCCTCCCTCAGTCTTCTCTTTTCGTTGATCCCTGTTTTAGCTCAGAGAGCCTGAGTGCTGATCCCTGGATGTGCACAGATGGCTCCAGGGGGTGGCATTGCAACAGTAGTTTCCGATTTACACATCATAGTGGAAGCAACGAGATATGTTGGATACACAGAGTCCTCCCTGCTTCGGAGAACACAAATGGATCCTCTAGGGCAAGAGTTCACAAACTTCTCCCCTTTCCTCAGCCTGTATTTTATGTCCTGTCCTTTCTTTTCCTAATCTGATAATTGCTAAAGTGTTTGGGGAGGAGCAACAGTGCAGAGACACAAGGGAATCGGATGTGATTTGGAGAATGGATCCAGGGAGAGAGTATTTCCACAACCGAGCATCTGGGAATGTGGCTACAGCGAACCTTCCAAGGGGAAAAAAAAATCCTTGCTGAGAGAAGTCTGGGAATGAGGCAGGGCAGAGAAGATACGACCACAGCTGGAGCCCCTTCTACCACCTCTCACCCAGAGGTACCTGCAGGAGAAGCCGTGGCTCTCCAGCAATTTTCCATTGGGGATGCACCTGGTGCCACCTCCCATCACAGTGTGAGAAGAGCTTTGCTGTTACTGTTGTGGCTGCGTTGAGCGTTCTGGAGAGGCAGGAAGGAAGAGGGGCCGGCCTGGCCACTCACACTTACAATTGAAGTGGTCACAGTAATCAAGGTAATTGGCAAAGGGCTGAAGCTCATTAGAGGATTGGGCAGAAGCTTTTGTCAAGTAGTGTACTGGAACTAAGGGAGAAAATACCACAGTCACGCTCGTGCTGAACTAAGTGTGGCTCCAGTGAGGTATTTCAAGTTCCTCAAGTGCTCCCGTGTGCTTGTTCCATTAACAGATGATGCACAGACTGACCCAAACAACATAATGTTTTTCCTTAGGGTTAAAAACCTGGAGTTAAACAACATAGCCCTCATTTTGGAGGCAAGGGATATAAGTAAACACTGGAGATCAAGGGGTTACCTAAGCATTCTTCAAGGGGACACCTTTGATGTAATAGCTACCTGCTTCACAGCCATGAATCCTGCTGTGACATCCTGAGGAAAGCAGAGAAGAGCAGTCCTCGAAAGTTGTGCTTCCAAGCATCATTAGAAACAAAGGGCATATCTATGACTGCTCTCCGGGTTCCTCCATCTCAGACAGCAACGGGGAGAAAGTGTTTGAGAAAACTGTAATTAAATTCCTTTAAAGCCCCTCTTCCAGTAGTCTCACAGTTCCTGTGTTTGTCTGCTTAACCAAGGCCAAGACAGTTAATTATCCAGAGCTGCAGACAGAAGCACAGGCATGTTTCTCTATAGCACAAGCAGCTTACAGTCTAATTTTCTAGAAGTGTCTCAGGGCAGATTAATTTCATGCCTGTTGGAGGGAATGAGCAGGACATCTTGGGAAAAGGAGGAACCACCCCCTCTACATTTCAGAGACAGAACCATTAACAGGACAGTGCTCTGCTATTTTCTGATTCAGGGCTTTGCTAAGGTCCTGGTGGGCAGAGAAATTTGTCCTTAACCAGAAAAATAGGTTGTTAGAAAGCTTTAACAGAGCAACTTCTTCCTTCATGCCACCCTCATTCTCTTCACATGCAAGTTTCTCTTCCAGTGGTTGTCTCTGCCTCAGGAGTGACAGGGTTTCTTTGAGAATATAACCCCATGTTCCTCCCCCACTGGAGCTGTCACAGCAGATGGAGATGACACATCACTCAGGACACATCATGTCCTGCCTAGGGAGGCGTGTCTGCAGATCCACATGCTGCAGCTCAGAGTTACTGCAACTAACCACAGACTGGACAGAGCAGCCTGGCAGCTGCTGGGGCAGCAACAGACAATGTTTCTGTGATGCTTCATCGTTTCAAATCTGTCATTATGCAAGCAAACAGTTTCATTTTTGAGAGTGGTAATGGATCTGCTTAGCAACTGTTTAATCTTCTGGTGTTTTGTGGACAATAGCCACCACCAGCCTGTTGATCTGATCAGTTAAAGGAGTTTCTAAATGTTGTTTAATTTGTCCGGTGAGCTTCATAAACTGTGAACTGTCTGTAAACTCTATGCCCGTGCTTAGTCAGTGTTCCTGTTCTCCTGAAATCTCAATTTGCTTCTTTTTTGAGTTTGAAAACCCTTCTCACCTTTCCATTAGTCAGCTAAATGGCAAAGCAGATTCAGGCAGGAATGTACAGTGACACCCCATTAACCCCAGTGAACACTCCTTTTCTCTGCACTTGGAGGTACTTAAAATAATACTAGTTGTCTTTACTTCTTTCCCCTCTCTGATGTCTTAATAGCATGTTCAACTGTAAAAAACAGCTCTGCATTAGCTGGACTATGTGTTTACTTTGCTGTCTTCATAGTCAATACAGGAACAATTAGGTAGCTACATATAAACCTATTATTTGTAAAGCAATCTCCCCACAATACAAGCTATGACCCAAAATACGTTAATGGTGTCACATTATCAGGCCAGACTCAACCTGTGTAACAACCACCAAAACAAAAGAGCTTTTCAGTGGCCTGCTTACAGGGCTAAATATGCCCACTTCCTTTCTTTTATTTTCTCTTTGGTTTTTCTTTAGGGTTCTTTTTTTTTTTAGATTTTTTTTTCCATTAGGCAAGTTCTAATGACCACCTTTTATACTAAAAGAAATCAGCTGTGTGGTTTTTTTTTTTTTTCCAAACCACTGTCAACACTTCTGTTTGCCATGGAGAGACCACACCAAAAAACCAAATCTGGCACACAATGAAAGACTCTACAAGAAGGTCTCAAAGACAGAGTTCTTTGCAACTCTCTGTTTATTAAAAATATATGTCTCCTTGGAAGAAACACTGTTAACCAACTACTGTTGTCATGATTGATTCGGTACTGTCAGCTATGCCATGGAGTACATCATCTTTTTCTCCACGTGACTGGATAGAGGGAGACAGGCTATTAGGAAAGAAAAAAAAAAGAAGAGAAAAAAAAAAAAAGACAGGAATGGTGTGACTAGCACCTTAAGGACTTTTGTTTCACTTACTCCACTTCTCCAGGGACCGACATTTAATAGCAGCCGGAGCAGGACCAGGGGCAGGGGCTGGATGCCGAGCAGGAATCCATGGCCAAAGTTCTGTGTGCTCCTTTAGGGTCGGTCCCACCGACAGCAGAATCCTCCCTGCCCTCCACTGTGCTCATGGCTGCGTCTCTGTGTCCCATCCCCAGAAGCTGCTTGGTCCCTGCAGGGCTCCTTAGGATTCAGGATGGGCGAAGAGGAGCTTCTCCAAGGACAGCACATGGACAGTCTTACAGTTCTTGCTCACACTGACAACCGTGGCCTGTGCGCACCAGGCACCGACTGACGCCCTGACAACCATTGGCTTCGGGAGAGGGGACCAGCACCCTGTGTCCTCACCTACCCCTGTCAAATAGGAGGGGAAGACTTACCTGCCTGTGCTGGTACAGTGACCTCCTTTGCTCTGGTGCTTGGCACTGTCTGAGAAACAGCATTTGCCAGCTCTTTGTAAGGTGTGAGCGCTCGTACCTGTACTGTGAGTACCCAGCTCCTTCCCAAAGGCCACATGGGTGTCACCCCAGGGTCTGTTCCCACACTGGAGCCCCACTCAAGTATGGAAGGCTCAAAGACAGACTCGTGTCAGCTTAGAGCCAACTGTCAATGCCAGTGGTCGCCAGACTTAAAAAATCCCAGTGCCCAGCAGATGGGGAGCTTTGCAGCCCCTGCCCTCAGACCTGTGAGCACATGGCACCACTTGAGGGTTCTGGGGTGACCTTGTGAGAGGAAGCAGAGCCCAATTTCAGAATCAGAGGTGTCAGAGACAGAAACAGGCAAGGCGGCCACTCAGTCACCTGCCAAGCCCCAGCTCCCAGCAGGTGAGGTCCTGCTGTGCTGGAAGGATGAGCCTTCCACTGGGAAGGCCCACTGGCAGCAGAGCTGGGAATTTGGCATGGAGCAGGGAAGAGAGGAAGTTTTTTCAATTCTGTAAGTGATCTGGAAAATGTGAGTGTCCATCCAAGGCACAGCTGGGGGCTTTTCCTGCCAGTGGCTAATGCAGAAGGGAATGTCAGTGTGCTGCCACAAGCTAGAATGGGCCATTTCACCTGCACTCCCAGGTACAGGGCCAGTCCAACATCTCAGGTTTTCCACAGCAACACAGGACAGTGAGTACATTTGTTCCATGTGGCCAGCAGAGTATTTCTTAACTAAACACCACAGATCTAGAATCTATTTACAATAGAGCCAGCTTAAAAAATAAGTTAAAAAACTGGATTTTATACCCATTCAGTTCATTATTAACAAGAAAAAATGGAATAATAATAATAATAATAAAAAAAAAGCCAACACAACAACACAATATGATTTTGGTTTAAAATCAGCTTAAAAAAATAGAACCAAAAGGAAACCTCTCATGCAAACACATAAGGTGGTGTGTAAAACAATGTGCAATTTAATATGTAGTATCATCCATTCTCTTGCTCCGCAGCCTCCTGCTCAGTCTCTGTCTCCCAGCCTCTCTCAGACCAGATGCTGCTCCTTGCTCTGGTCCCTCCTGCACAGGCAGTACCAGTCTCTGCTCTGCCTCAGACCCAGGGTGGCTGCAGGGAACTGGCCTGGATGGGAGATGCTTCCAAAGCACCTGGTACCGTTTTGAGCTCTTCCTGCCCAAGTGGACTCCCTATGCCCAGTGGTTGGGATAGAGGAACTGAAAGAACCTTGCAATGATACAATACCTTTTCAGAGAGGTCCCTCAGGTTTCCTAGTCCACGTACATATATATATATATAATATAT
>VYZS01004631.1:0-14188 GCA_013400695.1 Neodrepanis coruscans | reverse complement strand
GACCTTGATCAGAATTGCTGCTGATAGTTTTCATGGTTTGCATGTATGTGTTACTGCATATAACAGCAATTACTCTCTTACCTATATATATAGTATCTTGTGTGTTTCAGCATCCTTCTGTCTTCAAATCTTACTCTTTCAGTGTGATATGAAATTGTGAATTACAGAAAACTGACTATTCTTGGGTGATTTTTTTTTTTTTTACATAGATGCTGTTTTTGCCTATGTACTTCTGCAGTGAATCCTGCAGGAGATAAAATACACAAAAATTCATGACCACTCTGCTGGTTTCAAGTAAGATATGCAACAACTGATGTGAGAATTTGTGATTGAGCAACATTCCATTTGGGGAGGAAGAGAAGTTTGTAGAAATGGCAGATCATCAAAATATGGAAGTGTGACAGGCAGGGTGTTCTTGAATTGTGTTGTAGCAACTGTGAGGAAAAATAAGATACGTGGAACTTGCATGAGTTATAGAGATATCCACCACATCAATGCAAATGCCTTCCAGAAGTGACATGTCATATATTCAAGTCCATGTCTTAATATTCATAAAACTATAGCTTTACCATTTAGTTCATAGTTTCCTGTTTTCTATAGGTATGATTCATTAAATAATTTAATGGACCTTTAACGTTTTGTGACATGTTAATGAATACTCTCATTACCAGACTTAGATACCAAATATTGCCCAATGCTGTATGAACAGCTATACACTATATTTGTAATAGGCCTCAAGACACAGCAATTAAAGGATTGGAAAGCATTAAAAAAAATTGGAAACAAACATTAGGGCATGACTGCTCAGTTTGCGAACAAGGTGCTCATGATTTCAGTCTACATGAAAGACAACTTGTATAACATAAAAAACAACTCGTAGAAGAAATGGAGTCTATGAACGTATCAAGAGCCTCTGTATAGTGGAGTTGGTAACTAATAAGCGGTGTAAGATGAATACCTTGTGTAGCAAAATATCTGGCGTTCTATGTTGTAAACACTATCACAGTAAAAAAGTACTCTTTCTGTAGTTTAAGTAAAAAAAAGGCATTTTTCTGGTTTAAATAGAAACTAATTGATAGAGTACTGCTTTATTTTTCTGTTAAAGATATATTATCAGTTGTGTTCAAATTAGCAAAACGCGTTTTGAGGATTGTGTTACCATAAGGTGTGAATGAAGCTGATTCAGCCAAAAATGGTTGCTTTTTGCATGTCTATCTAGGAGGAAAATTTCTAGTCATATTTATAAACATGTAGGAAAGGCCAATCTTGCAATGACACTTCACTTTTGGGAAACTGGAGACCATATTAGAGGATGAGAGAGGTAAAATAACATGAAGTACATCTACAAATTAATTGACTACTGTGTTCTTCAAACATACCTCTATAAAGAACAGTGTTTGTATTTTTGTCTTTTACATGGAAAAATATTTCTAATGCATTCGGCATTAATGAAGGCATGCTAGTAATTACAAGTTTACCAAATATTTGGAAGTTCCTTCAGAAAGTATAAAGATATTTGCATAAGGATATAAAGTATATGATGCAGGTTCTTTTGGCTCTGCAAAGCTTGTGGATAAATCACTCATGCATGCTTTACGGAGTTACTAGTTTTCTCATTATCACTGGGGAAATAAGGATTGAATTTACCACCAATGAAACATAAGTTTAAATTTCTTTTGAAAATGAAATGATATTAAATCTTGTAATCCGCAAGCACAGTAATACCAGTAACTATTCCAGAAGGCTATTTTGTCTATAATATAATGAGGTGTGCTGCATATGGGAATTCAATTTAATTAGAAGAGTAGGCATACTGCTTGAAGAATGGTATAATAGCTATAGTTAAGCACATTTGTAAACACTTGTGTATCTTGAGGCTTGTGGTTTGTTTTACTTCTCATTATATTAAAGAGATAATTTATAAAACCACAGCTTCTTCCAGCAGCATCTGTCTTTATTAGAGAATGCTTACAATATCTTCCACAAATAACAAAGATCAGTCAGAATCCTGTCTTGACTTGACAGTTATACGTGACTAGACTGAAAAGCTGAGACTTACGACGTAGGGTGTTGAAGGTAGCTTGCAGGGTAATGGACCTGTACATATAAAATACACTACACCACCCCCCACCCCCCCCGGAGCCTTTCAACAAATTACACTTTTCTTCGAAGTTATTTACGATAGAAACGTTGATATATCTGAAAACAGAACACCACAAACCAACTGTAAAATCGTAACAGGGGTCACTTCTAAAATTTTCATTTTAGTGCCATAAAAACATGAATCAAACGTATGGAAGAATGTAATAGCCTTTACTTTTTGAAATGAATGTGAAAGCTTTCTTTATTTTTGTTTTCAAAATAATTTTTTTCATTGTCTGCTTTGTGCTTTATGACAGCAAAAGCTCAAGGAAGAGAGGGAGGCTAAACGTGTTCGGCTGGATGGCAGGCATCATTACTTACTAGATACTGTTGCATCTTGTGTTAATCTGGACAAAGCAGACGTAGAAGATGCTATTCTTGATGGTAACCAGGTAATCTGATGAATTTGAAAGTGAAGCTCCTAGTATACTTCAGAACTGAAATTACCATTAAATGATTGATGAGATAGTTGTGAGACTTTGTGTCAGATATTGCTTAAGTCTTCTCATTGAAAAAATATTTTACAACATTTTGTAATTAAGTTGAACAAAAACATCCTTACTTACAAGATCTACTGAAAAAAATATTTTTAAATTGATTAGAATTTCTGGTTTCCAATGGTTATAGATAATATGGTAAAACCTGTAACTGTGTTTCATAGTGGAATCACAGTGTGAAGTCTCCCAGTCCTTGAATGTACAGCACAAAAAAAGATTCTGGAGTCCTGTCCATTCTGAACCCATTCCTTTTATTTATACATTTCCATTTCAATGCTAATATTGTTGAGAAAATTAAGAAAGTCCAGAGGAAGACTACCAAAACAGAAAGGGACATAGGTCATGTGAAATAAGAGATGAGGGAGAAGAGATTTGAGTGGTGATCAAGCAGTTCTTGAAGAATAGTTAAAAGATTACAAAGCTGAACACTTGTCAATGGTTGCATGTGATAACAACAAAGACAAAGCCAGAACTTGCATAGTGGCCATAAGAGACCCTTCTTCACCAGAAGGGTATTGCAGCATGGAAATAGGTTGCTACAAGTTTGTGGAATTTCTACCCTTCAAGCTTTTGAAGCTCAGCCTAGGCAAATGTCCAGGTGACCTGACCTGCTGATAATACAGGAGGCTGGCTTCAAGATATCCCAAAGGTCCTTTCCAACATTTCTATGACGCCATGTGGTATAAGCAAATAAGCTGTGCAGAACACTGTCATACATGTTAAAAAGCAGAATTTTCCAGCTTTTCTTCATTCTATATCTAAATGAGTTCCCTGGCAAACTATATTGCCTGAGAATAACTGTCAGATGAAGAAAATATTGGCAGCTGCTGTACTTGGAAAGAGAAAAATGTAATAGCTATTTTGACCTTATTTTGGAGGGCTTAGCCAAGGTTTTCAAGAAAAGAAGTTTGTCATCTTGGTGTAACTGAGACCTGTTATTAATGGAAGAGGGGTATTTGTGGCTTTCTTGCTGCCGGTGGTGATCTTCTAGCCTTTTTCCTGTGCTATGAAGCATAAATGGGACCAGCAAATGTTTCTGAAGATGAAGCCTTTCCTGCTGAAGACAGCTATGTAGTTAGGGACTACATGAAACAGTGCCTCTTAGATCTAGAAAAATAATGGATTAGGCCAGACTTTAAAGTCCGGAGACATAGATCAGCATACTAGCACAGAGCAACCCAGTTTTTTCCTTAGCCTATATGGCCTATGCATGAGATTTGTGGAGTGCACTACTAATGCTTCAGTGCTGCTTTGAATTGATGGAGAACTGTGAAATTGTCCCGAGGCTTAAAATATAAATTAATAAAGGCTTCCTCTCTTTCTGTGATATGAAGACCTCCAAGATCATCAAGTTCAACCTTTGGCTGAACACCATCTTGCCAAACAAACCATAGCAATAGTGCCATGTCAGGTTGTTAAGTAATAGTTGCAGCTGTGTGTTTTCTTCTTTCAGTTATTTAGCTGAATGGTAGTAAGAATAACATGTGTGAGGGACTTCAGTGAGGTAATGCTGTTCTTCAGTAGATGGAGAAATGTCCTGTGCCCTTAGTCTGAGATAATACGCAGCATGTATTATAAATGGTTTCGGTAAACCAAGATATAACCTGGCTATATTTGTGTTCAGCTTGAAAATATTGAAAGGTTTCAATTAAGTAGGTGTGTACCTCTAAAGGAGAAGGTAACCCAATTATTTTTTAAGGAGTACTAACTAGGCCTGGTATAATTTTATTATTGAATAATGATAAAATGTTGAGCATTTGTCAAACTTTTATTAAAAATCTGAGCAAGATAAAATTTCCATAGTGGGAATGCTACGTATTATGATCTTAACATGCTTTCAAACAGATAGAGTGCATTGACAGATTCCTGGCCTCTGGAGGTCTGCATCATCTGATGTTCTACTATCAAGATGTGGAGGTAACGGATACAGGTAAAGCAACTTAGGTTCTCCTGCAATATGTTATAGTTGTACTGGGCAAATATGCAAGGAAAAAGCAAATGGTATAAACTAGGACTTAAAGCAAGTTAAGTTGGGGCGTTTACCTCTGCTCATTAAATGAAGATTAGTGAAATTAATGAAGCTTATTAGTGTATTTCTGCATATTGCTAGTATGAAGCAGCAAAGTACTTCCTTGTTAGCTCAGCAACTCTTGCTTGGGGGGCTGGGAAATGGTTTTTGGTGGTTAAGAGATGACTTTCACGTTAGGTGAGCAGTGACAGGTGCTCTGCCTTCGCCCGTCCCATCACACCACAAGTTGGCCCTAAAAGCCATCCACATTTTTTGGCACAAAACCATCCATCCATGTGATCTTGTTATATGACAAATGCCTGCATGATGTCCTCATTATGGATAAAAGGGCTGTTATCCCAGAAGACTCTTCTGCATAAATCCCTTTCCACAGTGCACCACACTTCTGGGGAAAGCCACCTTCTCACTTACCCTGGAGGCCGCTCAGGACCCCTGTGACAAGGAGATCTTTTTGCCTGTGGCTTCTGTCCCAGAGCCTCCAGCACAGCGTGACATTTGAGAGCCTGTAATTTGTGGGAGTTTACCCTACCTGGTTACTCTGGATGTACACAAAGAGCCTTGTAAACATATCTATGTATATTTGTATAAATGTATTTTTATATATGTAAACATATACCTAGATGAATATACAAATATGTATTTATACTTCCTGTATTTTCAATGTAGGTGTATGTATAGATGTAAAAGGGATGAAAAGACAGTTTAATGATATAAGCAACTTTAATAAATAAAGTTCAAATACACATAGAAATAAAATGAAATGAAAATACAAACTCAGCCACTAATTTAGAAATCTGAGCCAGTTTTAACATGCCTCAGCTGAATTGGTGAAAGAATGATTCAAAGAGTGTGAGGCAAGGGTCAAAGCCTAGAAATCTAATGAGAGTTGCCCTTACCCACCTGCAAACCAATCAGATGTTATACATATCTACAGTATGGTTGTGATAGCCTTTGGTCTTTGGGATGTGATGCTAAATGCAGGCAACATGGAAAGCAGCAGGAAAAAACACAAACAAAACGACAAAAAAATTCGCAGCAATGTGTTCATTGGGTAATAAGAAAAAGTCCCTAAAGGATCATACACACAGGAGGGAAAACAAGGAAATGGTGGTGAAGGAGAAGACAGTGGTATGAAGAGAGTGGATTGGAGGCTGCCTTTGTCCACTGCTATAAGGTAGAATTACTTGTAATACCATCGCAGTGTACAACTTTTTGCTGTAGACTTTTCCTTTGTAGATGTAGTAGAGTTTGCAAAAGAATTATTTGTGCTGAATGTTTAGATATGTGGTTCACACACTAGGAAAGCAAAAATCGCAGTTTTGGTGTTGGTTACTAATTAGTAAAGCTAAGTGATTTTTTGTGCTATCGCATGCATATTATTGGCAAGGGCACTTACTACAGCCACCTTATATACAAGCTGGTATTCTGGCCCTGATGTAGGTCAACAAACAGTTCTGTTAGGGCAGAAGGTGATCCCACAAAGGGTGCCTACAAGTTATTTTGTGTAGCCTCTCTCTCCTTGTTTCTACAAGCACCCTATTTCTTTTCCCCTCCCCCCCTCATGTTAGACTTATGTTTACATGTTTTTAAGGAAAGACAGTTAATAATAGCTCCTTTAAGATAAATTGCATTACTGGATTTTCTGATTTTTCTTTAATTTTTCTTTTTTAAGCAATAGGGCAATATCTGCAACTGCATGATAGAGCCATGTAAGAGGACCTTGATCCTCAACCTTTGCTTAAAACTTATAGGCAACAAGTAAATTAATAGAAATGAAAGGCTTTTGATTTAAGAATACTTCATCTAGTTTTGACAGTTCTTACTGTGCCATGAAGTCTCTGAATGCTGTATACTGTCTGTTGGTAGTTCCATGCCTCCAGGGGACTGGGACTCAGAAATGCAAAAATGATGACTGTACTGTTTGTATAAAAAACTTTTCTTTAAATAAATAATCAGCGGGTCTTAAGTATTTTTGTTTTTTGATTTTTTTTTTTTTTTAAATCTATAGAGCACTTTGGCTTTCTAGGAACAGGAATGAACTCTCATTTGACAAAGAAGAAGAAAGTTAAAGTATTTGTGACAGAGGGAAAAGAAGTTGCCTTAACTGGTATATGCATTTTCTTCATTAGATCTAATCTTTCTAAACCCATCACAACTGCAAATATCTATCAGGTAAGAGTCAGTGACTGATGATCTCTGTACATAATCTTGTTTAAAATTCGTTTTTGCCTTGGAGTGTTTGGTCTTGGCACATAATTTGACAGCTGAGCCATTGACGTGGAGAAATGGGCAAAAGGGCACAGACTACATGAAACACAGGACAAAAAGCGTTGGAATGGGAAAAGAGACACTATCTTGTGGCAGTAAGTTGAAGTGTATCATTGAATGAAAAAAAGATGTTAAGGAAGAAAATTTAATACAATCCAGAATGACAGAGTAATTAGTCAATTACCTATATAATAAACTGAAAAATTTCAATAAGTTCTAGTAAATCCACTAGAAAAACAAATAAAAAATTATTTTACTTTTGAAAGCGTATATGCAAATTGTATAAAAACAAGTATTTACTAGTGAAAGATTAATTGTATTTTTTTACAGGAAGTAAATTTTAATATGATGAATGTAGGTCGAGATGGCTTATTAAAGAGTCTTCAGCAGTTGATATCAGAAGTCTTCATTCCAGCCTTACAGACTACAGACCACGGCTGGGTTGAACTTGGTCAACCTCAAGAAGCTTCCAGTATTAAGCAGGAGTTCCTTCATGCCCTCAAAGCATTTGCTGGTGTGTTATCAGGAACTCAAGAAAGTCTGTTGGAAAAGGTAGTATGTCCATCTGGCAAATACAAGTGGAGCTACCTGTTGAATGTCTTTGGCTCTGCAGCTTTTGAATTAATGGCTGTTGTAGGTTACTCATAAAAATTGTGTGTTTTTTTAAACTAGAGGAAAAACCAAGCAGTTTTGCTGTTTGTTATCAGTAACTTCTTGTAATTTGATTTTTGGCTTTACAGTTCTGCAGGTGCTTCTGTTCTTGTTTGTTCTGGGGCCAGTTCTTTAGAGCTAATAACTTTTTGACTCACTAATGACTGTTTTCACTCTTAAACATAGGATGATTCATGTATGACAAACTATTGCTTTAACTGTTAATTTCTACTAAGTTTTTTTGAAGGAAAGGGCATCACAGCATAGTTTCCAGGCTGGTGAATTCTCCAGATTACTGAGTCCAGTTCTGGCTCAAACCAGTTTAATTTAGACTGAGCTGGGAACAGGAAGTGAGATACGCCAAGTAGAACAAGCAGTTACTTCTTAAAGCTCCTGGATTTTTTGTCATGAACATTTCGGCATTTTAGGTTGTTCTCTTTTTGGTTGGTTTGTTTGTTTGTTTAGTAAAACTTGTGTTTTAGGTCAATCTGAAGATATGTGAAACATATGACCTGAAAACTCTCAGGGGACCTTCAGATTACCTGATGGTTGCTAACACCATAGATGCTCTTGAAAAAATAGAAGTCTGCATGAAAGGATGGACCAAACAAATTGAACAGGTGATACACTGGACAAATGTGAAATATGACAACATCTGCATATTGCCAGAAGAGATTAATCCTGTTGGTGTTATAGCTACCTTTCTATAAATTCAGATGTGTTTTACCTCTTTATTTTCAAGTACTGTTAGTATGTTTGTGTGCTTTTACTTCTTAATAAGAATACAATTGAGAACTTCTCTATCTACTAGTAAATAGAGTAAATGCATGTCTTTGGAAGCTTAGTTCCCTATCTTCGATAATCTCCTACTGTTAAAGTGAAAAACAGTGGTTCCCAGTGGATTTAATAAAAGCAAAAGAAACAATAATCGAGTGAATAATTGATCTGGGTGATCATAATTGTACTTTGCAGGTTATTTGCAGAAAATGTTATTTTTTGTAACAATGCTTTTGGAACACAAGATACAGTATCTCCTCCTCAAATTGGAAGGAAAAGGCACAAGCCAAATTAAATCTCTTACGTGAGGTGGTGGTGGAGTTAGGTAATTTATCGGGAGAGGTTAGTGCTAGGAGTTCAACATAGCATTAATCCATGCTATCCATGAAGATAAAATAATTTAATGTCATTCACTAACATTACTGTATGATAAAAGGTTCTTGCAGAAAACGACCAGTTGAGAAAGGAAGCTGATGACCTTGGACCACGAGCAGAGCTTGATTACTGGAAAAAGAAGTTGTCAAAATTCAACTACCTTATGGAGCAGCTGAAGAGCCCAGATGTTAAGGCAGTGCTTGGAGTACTCACTGCTGCTAAATCCAAACTGCTGAAGGTTTTTATTTTATATTATGATAGATGTAAAGAGTAAAAATGCTCTTTATATCCTGGTTCCTTTAATTGATGAATGTAACAATGCTGTTGGGTAAAACATTGAAGCATCTTTGAATTTTGCTTTCTTTTCCCCTATTCCTCAGCTTCAATATGTTTAAATCTAGTTTAATTTATTGGAGAAGAATAGGATTCCTGTTTATCTAAAGACTGATAATGTACTGCATCCACATGCTCAACAGAAATAAATACTTAAAAATACTTGAGTTGATTATTAAATCAGAAAATTAAATTATTGAACTGAATATTTAATGAAAATTACCCCCACTGTTTTTTTTAAACTTCTTTTTCATGTTGTTATAGTGCTTCATAACTTCTTACACTGACATAACAAAGTTAAAGACCTATCACAAACAGAAAAATAAGTAAATAAAATGAAAAACCTTGTCTCATCAAAGTGAGATGTGAAACAAATACAAAATTATATGTTCATCATTCATATATTTCACAGCAGCTTGATTGGACACTACTACTGACATAACTTGTTGAGCTGAGCAGTCTAAACTATATATTCACAGTCAAGTTATTGAAGAAAACCAAAAACTTGTTCCTTTTCCTGGGTGAACAAGTATAAATATGGAGTAACAGATCTGTACTTTCAAATGTGTTTAAAAGCTAATGACACCACTGAATGATCTCAAAACACTTTTTTTTTTTTCTGAAATGTGTAGTTTGTTGGTTTTTTTTCAACTTTATATTCCTAGAAGTGGCGAGCATTGGATATTCGCATCACAGATGCAGCAAATGAAGCTAAAGATAATGTGAAGTATCTGTATTCTCTGGAAAAATATTATGACCCATTATACAATAGTGATCCTGTAAGTAGGACTTCTAAAATTCTTGACACAAATGTCTTGAGACAACCAACATGAACATATGCTGTAGGATTGGTTTGGAAATGACAGAGAGAACATTTTACATATTTATCTCTAGTTTCAGATTTTGTGAAGTTATGGCAAAAGTGGCCTAGTGGAAATTTCTGGCTACGAAATAGAGTAAAACTCTATGAAAACTTGTAGTTTTCATACCATAGTATCTGAAAAGCTTTTGATCTGATGATAGATTCTGTGCTATGAGAGGAAGTGAAATCTTTATGATTAAAAAAAGCCCCAAACAATCAAACAAAAAACCTGGTCTGCTTTGTGCTTTTAAACTGGGTTTTTATTGAGGAGACAGTGGTGCCTGCTTCAGAGATGTTTGGTTTTGAGATGGTGTAGCACCTGCCTCACTGCCCCAGGAACACCTGCCCCACTGCGATCTCTGCTGGGGTCGCAGGGCCATCCCTGCCGGGGTTTCTCCTCCCCTCCCGCCCTCCTGCCGCTCTGCCCTCGGGGCTCGCAGGGCTGTTTCTCACACAGTTCCCCTCACTCAGCCCTGGCTGCCGGGCAGCGGTTTGCCCTCCCTCGTCCAGGCTTTCCCCGGGGCTCTCTCCCGCCTGCCCGTGGCTGAGGGGCTCAGCCGTGTCCTGCGGTGGGGCCGCTGGAGCAGCTGGAACCGGCTGCGTCTGCCTCCATACACGGACCGCCCCAGCTGCCAGCACTGGGGCTCCTACATCCGGAAGTGTGGGCTGTGAGATCATCTCCTCCCAGGCACTTCACCTGTTTTATACCATTTTTTATCATCTAAATGCCAGTGCTATAGGAAAGTTGTTCACAGTTTTTTAGTTCAAGCAATCACCATGAGGCTTAATGCAATTTCTGGGCTCTCTTTACANGAATAGAAAGAGTAACTTTTTGTTACAAGTTTTGCCTGTTATGAACTGTTTTTTTTTTGTAGAACGAATTATGTTAAATCCATACTGCTCCTAAAGTTTCATATATTTGCATAAAGAAGGAAATGGAGTCAGAAGGGCAACCTATTAAATGTTTATAGTCTCATGATTCCTTGATTTTGCCTTTGCTTTCCGAAGAGACAAATCTTATGACTTTGTAGCCCTTAGAACCACTTCAAGGTTGCTACAATGTATTTAGCTCTCAGATATGCATTGTTAATTAAGAACATTTTGGTGATGTCAGGTTCTGGAGGCTGGATGTTGCAAGGAGGACCATCTGTCCATGTGGCTAGTATTTGGTATTGCTATTTTTCAGGCTTTAGGCTGGTGGAGACAGAGAAATGCAATGAGACTCGGAGAATAGCAAGATCTACTTTGTCTTGAAATGTCAGGTTTTTTTCACAAAGTTTAACTGCTTTTAGGTAACCAATCAGATGATCACAGCTTGTAAATCTTACATTGCAAACAGTGACACAACCACCATCTGGAATCAACCACAGGAGAGAGTTATGGAAAAGCTACAAGCAGCTATTAGACTTAAAGAGGTAGGTGTGAAGAGTGTTTGGAAAACAGAATATAAGGCAATCTTTAGGAGGCCATGAATAGAAAAACTTTATTTTATTTGAGGAAGCAATATTATAGCAAAGGAAAACAAAGCAACTGAAAAATATCCTTTGGAACTGGAGCATTTAAGTTAGAAGTAGTGAGGACTTTAGTCTGGTGTCTGTTGATGTTCTGGAAACAGAATTTTGATGCTTAACCATGCTTCTTGTAAGAGAATTTAATGGCTTTTCATGCATATGTTTCTCTAGAAAGTTTTTTCTCACACCATGTGAAGGGATATGCAATAGATATTAAACCAGAGGGAGTTATTGAGCTGAATATATTCTAAAGATGTGTGGACAAATATATATTTAGAAAGGACAATTAAGAAAAATTCAACTGTTCAGTTCCTGTAGATTTGCTAGGAAGATAGCCTATATTTTTTTAAATATACTTCTGCAACCTTTATTGAATTTTTGTTTTGTTTTCTTTAAAGCATACTATTATAGGATAATTCAGCTTGGAAGGGTCCTCAACAAATATCTAGTTCAACCTTCTGCTCAGTGCAAAAGCGGGGGCAGCTATGAGATCAAACTTATTTGCCCAGTCCCTTATCTGGTCCTCTCTTGAAGTTCTCCAAGGATGGAGGGACTGCACAGCCTTTCTGGGCAACCTTTCAGTGTTCGACTGTCCTCAGGGTGAAAGATTCTCTCCTTATATCCAGTCAGGATCATCTGTTTCAATTTATGCCCTTTGCCTCTTAGCTTCTGTCCATGTGTTGCTGTGAAGAAGACCCTAGTTCTGTTTTTGATAAAATTCCTGTACATATCAGGAGGTTCCTATTTTTACTCCATTTTTACTTTTTGATTCCTTAAGATGATCTTGGAAGACTAGAACTTTACCCTAACAACTTATCAATCAACAGATCTTGCATAGTTCTAGCGCAACATTTTACCATCAGCAATGAGAAGTAAATTTGTATATTTCTATGAAGATATATAAAATCATTCAGTTCCTGCATTAAAATATGTTGAAAGATTTGGTTTTTACTTGAGTCTTATTAGTTCCAGAAGCTCTCAGAAACTGAACAGATTAAAACTGAAAATTTGAATCAGTAAAAACTTACGAAAATATGGGCCCTTTATATTGATATCTGCAAGTGGAGTTATTAATACATAAATGTGATAAAAATAATGACCATTATCTTATAAATAAAACTAAAATGAAATAAAATAAATATATAAAATAAATAAATAAATAAAACAAAACAAATATAAATAAAACTAAAACGAAATAAAAGAAACAGTTTCAAGGAAATTGGTTGACTATGTAATCTGACTTTGTGAAAAAATCAATTTTAATATATTTGGAATAAGGTCTGTGCCCAGTTACTAAAGCAGAATGAGAACTGGAAGTTGCTATGGAGAAGCGTTCTAACTTTAGAAAGGATTTTTTTCTCAAAGTGACTTTTGAACCATAATTGTTCAGTAAAACAGCTCAGCACACAATCATTTTCTGTCTCTGAAAACTGAAATCTGTGTTGTCATCTTGGTTCTTCAGCAAACACATCAAACCTGGCGATAAAATATAGGGAACAGAATTTCACACCAGCAAAGGATGTGTACAAATACATATATGTGCAGTTCATTCATTTGATGAAATATATGATCCTTTAATGGTATTACTGGATCAGTTTTCAGAGACAAATTCTGTTACTATCTTTATAATTTTCATGATTGTTTATTGATGAAACTTCTATTTGATATCAAGTTAGGATAATATCTGCATCTGTAAATTTTGTTCTAGCTAAAGACAGTGCAATTGTTATGTGTCTGACATTCTTCTTTAAAATTCTTTGTTTTAAGGAGTATCAAAATTGCTTTCGCAAGATAAAAGAGAATTTGGAACGAAATTCAGCTGAAAGACAGTTTGATTTTAGTGAAGTATATATTTTTGGAAAATTTGAAACCTTTCATCGTCGTCTGGTAAAGATAATAGATATTTTCAATACTATGAAAACCTACTCAGTTCTGCAGGAATCTAAGATAGAGGGACTGGAAGGAATGATCACAAAATACGAGGTACACATGAATTTTGGATATCATGTCAGTCTAACTTGAACCTTAAAAAAATAAATAATTATGAAAATTGGGAGTGGTTATTGAGAGAAAAAGTAACTCTTAAATTGTGCTAAAATTACTGGGTAATAGCAATTTAAGTATGTGATTGCTGGAGAAGTGAACAGACAAGGCAAAAATGTGCAAGTTAACAGGTGAAAGATGTATGCTAACATCAATGTTGATTGAAAAATGCAGTAAGGTAGGGGAACTTAGTCACTGGAGTAGTTTGAGCCATGGTTTTGTTCTGTGTTGAGGAGAAAAAGCGAGAAGTCCAGCAGTTCTGTCTCTACAAATGTTGGGCTAACTATGAGAGTGCATTTTGACCAGAACTGCAGACTGTTTTCATCTCTTGCCCATTGTTCTAG
Organism: Neodrepanis coruscans; assembly: GCA_013400695.1. Classification (NCBI taxonomy): domain Eukaryota; kingdom Metazoa; phylum Chordata; class Aves; order Passeriformes; family Philepittidae; genus Neodrepanis; species Neodrepanis coruscans. The sequence goes on along the minus strand of VYZS01004631.1, from coordinate 356 downwards.
GTGTGTGTTGTAGGTTGGGAAATAAACCCGTTCCCCTCCATTCCCCGCTGGGGCTGTCCCGCAGTCCCAGGGCTGTCGTGCCCGTGGGGACTGCGTCAGGAACGGAGCCGCCGGCGGGGTGGTGCTGGGGCTGCCCCGCGCTTGCACAGCATGCGCCAGGAACTGCCGGGGCTGCGGGCGATCGCGCCAGGCGAGCCAGCGGCAGCGGCAGAGCAGCAGCAGCAGCACGGAGCCAGGCAGGCCGTACCCGCAGCCGGGGCATGCGGCGGGGAGCCCCGAGGAGCTGCTGGGGCTGCAGGCAGCGGCACCGAGCAAGCCAGCAGCGGTGGCGATGGCGGCAGCGGCGGGACAGTGGC
>VYZS01004630.1:1254-19276 GCA_013400695.1 Neodrepanis coruscans | reverse complement strand
TTCTTCCGTCGTATTCTGCTTCTTCTTCTTCCCTCTTCTTCTCATTTTCCCTGCAGTTCATTTCCTGCCCTATTTCTTTATCTCTTCTTCTCCCACTGCACTGTTCCTTGCCTAGCTGTTATGAAGATGTCTGATAATGCAGTAGATTGGAGCTGGATCCCCTTCCCTGCTCCTGTCTTCCACTCCTTGTGCTGCCTTCCCAGGTCCTTTGGCACTTACCATACTGGGGGGAGTAGATGCAAAGGAAGTATCATTCTATGAGCTGAATGCCATCTTGGCCCTTCCTATTTCAGTGCATCTTTAGCTGTCAAGTATTATACAAATACCTGATGGCTAGGAATGACCTTTCAACCTCTTTGTGGAGGCTGAATACGTGTAATTAAGTCTTTCTCTGAAGCACTCAATTTAAAACGGAACCTACTGCTCTCCCCAGAACTTCCTCGCTCCTGAAAACATGTTGCAAAATGTTGTTTCTCTTTCCCCTTTTNGAATGCCATCTTGGCCCTTCCTATTTCAGTGCATCTTTAGCTGTCAAGTATTATACAAATACCTGATGGCTAGGAATGACCTTTCAACCTCTTTGTGGAGGCTGAATACGTGTAATTAAGTCTTTCTCTGAAGCACTCAATTTAAAACGGAACCTACTGCTCTCCCCAGAACTTCCTCGCTCCTGAAAACATGTTGCAAAATGTTGTTTCTCTTTCCCCTTTTTCCTTTCTGGGGGTTTCCAGACTCTCCTTGGCATTAGTTATGGTCCCAGTGCAAACTTGGTGAAGCGCAGAACCAGCCACGGAAGCGTATTCAGTTTCCGACTCCGTGGCAGAGACACTTGCTCCGAAACAGATTTTGCCGATGATGAGATCAGCATCGCTGGGGAAAATGAAAGCCACCGGGGCTCTCTCTTAATTCCAAGATCTGGGAGGCGTCCAAGCGTGCAAAGTCAAGTGAGCCATAGTTCTCATCCTACTACTCCCAACTACACCCAGACGGGCAAAAGGAACAGCTCAGTGGATTGCAATGGTGTGGTTTCCCTGATAGGAGGAGGCACCGGGGCACTCAACCCAGACCCTACTTCTCCTGCAGGGTTACTGCTCCCCCCAGTTATTATGGAAAAGCCTGGAACAGGCGACCTGGTGAGTACTTTATAACTTTTGTATATGATTCGTGCTCTTGTTTCCTTCTAAATGTTGTTGGAGTTTGCTGTAATTTATTTACACAATATGGAATCTGCAGCGAGAAACCCATAATAACTATTCCAGACAGGGTGGGAAGACAACAGGCTTACTCACACAGCAATGTCTGTCTAGTGCCATATGAGAGAGGTTCGTGCCTTCTGGTGAGACTCTTCAGAGTTGGCTGGAAGCAAATACCTAAATCTTGGGTTTGACATGAATGTTCTTTCCTTGAAGGGACACTTTTAAAGTTGGTTTCTTTTGACTTTTGAACATCTGACATTGTGTGCTGGATAGAAAATGATGCTCTTTAAATGATCCAGTGTGAGTCTTACCATCTTGGGACTGTGTTTTCTCTTGCTAGTTGTTCTCTGTTGGCATCTGACCTCTGGTCATCTGTAGGGCTACTTGTGGAGGGCTGTTTCTACAGTCCAAAGGGTGTTCCCAGAAGGATTTAGCATGCAGTTCAAATAAAACCCAGAAAATATGAGCAGATGACCAACAGACTTCAGGCCTTTTGCAGATTGCCAGGATCCTTGTTACAAAGCACCACTGCTGTGAACTATTTAGTAAGACTCTAAATAGAATTAGAAAGACTGGTACCATCAGGAGGCCCAAGTACAAATTCACTTGGAAAACCATGAGATGTTGCTTTGGGAATTAGCTGCTACATAGGCAGAGCAACTTGGACAGGCTGCTAGTTTGAGATGGTGGGAGTTTATCTCTTTTTATGTTGAAAATCTGCATTAAAGCTCATCATTCTCAATAGTCTCTAAAGAAATGGAGATCACCACTACAATTAGTGTGGGCAGGATTTATTTCGTGTTAGAGACTGTAAATGGATCAGAATAATCTCTCTTCCTAGAAATACCTCCTCTTGTTTACTTTAACCATATGTCTTAAGTCAGGTGAGATAAAGCCCACTCAGAGTAACAAGGTGCCAAAAACAGGTTACATTGGTGGGGGAAAAAAAAGCAAATGTGATTCTAACATGTATTAGGAAAGGTATCTCCTAAAGAGAAAGGTGAGTGAGATGGATCCCAGCTGTGGTGTCAGATTATCAGTAAATTGAGAAGTAGCTTTTTTCTTTAGGGCCAAGCAGCTTCTTTCCTTTCAAGCCTTGGACTGATNCTAGGCATTCCCTGTAGTCCTGCAAATAGATTTTCACACCATACATGACAGGAGGGGCTGTGCTGCATGTGGGAATCTGGTTGGTGTGAAAATTATCTGCTTTGTTGACAATTTTGAGTCTGTTGCTGCTTTTTTGGATGTTCACACCTTTGTTCATTTAGGACTTTGGTAATCCCACTTTTACTCTTCATGGACAAGGACGGCCAGTCCTGAGACAAATCTCTAGAAGCTGAGCAATAACAACATTCTTTGTAAATAAGGAAGTTTTATGTGATTTAGCTTGATGGGTAAATTAAAATAATAAAAAAAAAAAAAGTTTGTATTAAGGGAACTGGGGAAGAAAGTTTGTGCATCTGTTAAAAAAAATTCTGAACAAAAGACCTGAATAGATGAATAAAGGATGTCCCCCTTTTCTTTGTCAGCTCTGCAGGCTGCTGAGGCTGTCCCAGCTGTCAGAAAAAGCTTAGCAAAGCATGAGAGCACTCAACCTTTCACAGAAAATATCAGTATTTTACAGGGTTGGGTTCTGAGGTGACAGGGAGGCTTTGAGCTCTGCTGGCATTTATTTTCATTTGTCGGCTCCCTGCCTTTAAAAAAAAAAAATGGATGTTGAAAATTGAATGGCCCGGGTGGGTGAGCTCACTTGGCAGTTCCCTGGTCATCTAGGAAATAACACCCAGGCGCTATAGTAACAGATGCTCATTCAGTGATGCAATGTGAAGGATGTTGTGTCTTCTGCAAAACAGGTTTGGTATCTAATCTATCCAGAAAATGTGCGCTGGAGTTAAAAGCTAATTGGCAATAAGCCCATTGCTGTACAGATGTATTCACTACAGGAATCATAAGTGCTGGGCACAAATGTGCAGCCTCAACTGTGGCACAGGCAGAAAGAAATAAGAAATCTAACACGTCAGTGTGCTTGGAGATAAATCAACATGTTTCTGGGCTTTGAGTTTGATTATTTTCACTTTTTTCATGGTAAAATTTGGAGCTGAATTTGTTCTTTTTTAGCAACTCTGGCTTCTTTTTATAGTCACTTGGTGTATTTGGGGTAGGTAAAAGAAAGATGATGCAGGGTGAAGTTGCAGTTACCTCATTAACCGCACTGACCCTGCCACTGTTATTTATTTTGAACAAGAGCGAGCCCATGGTGAAAAAGGACCCACTTGGACTATCTGTTTTATCTTTCATGAACAGGAAACAAAGGTCCAGTCCATGAAAAGACATCATTGTAATATGGGTTAAGCCCTGACTTGCAGCTTCCTCAGGTTTAGGTGTAGCTTCACTAGTGCATATGCAGTGTCTGGGTTGATGGAACTGAAAAAAACACAATTTACAGCATTAGGTTTCAAGGATACATTTGTTTAGGTCACTCTGGGATGCTCAGTAGTATCATATTAATGTAATACAGACCTGCCTGATTGCTACTAAGCAGGGAGATTGCTGAATTCTGCTTTGGGGAAAACTCAGAAGAACACTCTGATCTAAAAGACAGACAAACAAAAAAACATCAAACAAGACCTGACCATTTATGGTTTTGAGTTTCCAACTGCAGCCCTTAAGTAGACCACAGCAAATGATTTCAAAGTGGGTCCTCCCAGGGTTTCCCAGGGAAAGCACAAACAACCATCAGCCACTTTCGAGCATTTTAGCCTGATCAGTTTTAGCCTGAAGAACTAACTCCAGGCAAAGTGGTTGGGATCATAATGAAAAACTTCTATCCCTTTGTGTCATTGCAACTGCTACCCCCTGTCCCAGCCAAGGGCCATGGACTGCAGGTGGTGGCTGAGCTGGCATGAAAGCATCTGTGCAGCCTCTGCCTCTCCCTTCAGAGAGGTGGCTGCAGCAGGTTATCCCCCTATTCAGGCGAGTGACTGTGATGAGTGGGGTCCTGAAACTTGGCTGCAGAAGAATATCTAAGCTGGAAAGGCCAGTTTCAAATGTTCTTCAGATGTCCCTGGCTGTGTGGCCCCAGTGAGTTTCCCTAAGTTTCCCTAAGAAACCAAGAGTGCTTGCACTTTCCATCTCCTTCCCCTAATCCCTAAATGTAGTTAGTGAAACAGGAGAGATTTCAAATCATCTAAATGAATGGTGCTCAGGCCAATCAGTCTTGTCAGCTGGGGCAGTCTGATGGGTCCGCAGGCTTGCTGGCCATGGGTGACACAGCCCATGCAGAGTGGCATCTGTCCATGAAGTCTTCTGCATTCAAGCAGTCCTGAGAGCCAACAGGGGCTTCAGTACATGTCCTGAGCAAGAGGAGGGGTGTCTTAACCTACACCCACAGGTGTTCCCTTGGCACATAAGAGCACATGCAAGGAGTAGTGGCAGCACTTCTGCGGTGAGGTTGACAGCACAGAGGTTTCATTGCAGTGCTCAGAGGTCACATGAAGAGCAAAGCAGTGCAATATGAAAGTGTGGTCTGCTAACATCCTTCACAAAGGCAGCCCTGGGTCAGGCAGTCATCAACTCAGTGTGAAGAGTGACAGGACCTCAAGTCCAAGGGGTGCTGGGAGCTTGTCCCAGGAAACCCATGGTAAGTCCTAGTCACTCTCCTGGAAAGCTCTAGTGTGTCCTGCAGAGGACTCAGTCACGACTGTCCTGTTCTGCTACTGGCTTTCTTTAAGTGGTGTAGCTTCATTAGACTTACGCAGTGTAAATAAGACACAAGCAGGGCCTGGTGACTGTGCTTATGTCCTAATTCTTTTTGGCTTGACCAGTGACTGAGAGGTTTGAAAAATGGTATGTTTTTATGCTTCTACCAATTGCTGGGCAGGATTTTGGCTTTTGTCTTATTTAGAGTAAGTCCATACATTATGTAAGGGCTCAACACAAACTAAAGTTTCTGTACATTCATGATGTATTTATTTGTAGCTTTGTAGTGCTCTGTTTTGTCTTAGAAATTCTTAGTCAAGAGGTTAGAATAACATCTCCCTTCACAAGGTATTGATATGCTTTAACAGAATTGGATTTCGTTAATAAGCTGTTAACTGGAGCTCAATTTAGCCATAGGATCTGATGAGATTGGGTAAGATGTCACCTGTGCTGGTCAAGAACTTTTTGAGTGTTAAGAAACACACATGGCAGCATCCCTTCTTGACTTCTAAAGCCAACTGGAGCCCATATTGTAACAGTGGAGGGAATCACAAGTTATAGTTTAACCTGAGCTTCTAATTTTTCTGGAGATTACAAGTAGTAGATAAATGAATGCAAGACTGAGGAGCTGGTGGTTTGCAAGTGGGCAGCTGTCTGTTAGCTGGTAGTTCCCAAAGCTTTGTTCTGCCTAAGATACATGCTCATCAGAGCTTCCCATCAGCCAAGGAGCAGAGCAGGGAAACCTGTAATGTAGCTTTGAGATGGGCAATGAGACTGAGGCTGGAGCTACTTGCAGTCTCCCTCTTACACGTACAACCTTTTCTGAATTTCCTCTTTGGGAAAGTAGAAATGTTGAGCACTGATAGATTGGCAGTAGAGAAAACTTCTGGGGAGTGAGCCCCTGAGACAGGCCAGGCTGTTTACTGAAGGACTGAAATAAACATTTAGAAGTTTATCTTTAGATAACTTTTTTTGGTGCATTTTTATTAAAAAAAAAAAGAGCTTGGCTTTTGTTGTAGATAAGCATAAAACACTTTTGCTGACCACATTGGTTTGAGGTTTTCTTTCTGACCCTAAAACCACCCTGAGGTAAAATTTCTTTTTTTCACTTCTTGCTTTGCCACAGGACTGCTGAAAGGGAAAGTGTTAGCAATTTCAATGTTCAGAAAGAAAGGTCAACAAGATAAGTCATCCAAAAATCACTGCCAGTAAGTTACAGTAAGTTACATGGATGAAAGCTACCCAGCCCTCTGTCACTGTCACATGGACAGTTGTCACCACAGTTCTAGTTCTGCTAATTTCAAACTTCATTGTAGCACATTCTGAATGCAAATCACTCAGATTCAGCACAAATATTTCAAGCTGCTCCAGTGTATGGTGCATCTCTTTAAATAATCAAACATCCCCAAAATTAAATGGCTTCTTTTTAAAGCTATGCTCTATTATGGTCATCTCAGATCTCATTAAATATTTGTGCTAGTTCCTGTTGTTCATGGATCTGTTGTTCATGGTGTGGCCTGTCCATCTCTTTTTATGTTTGAAAAAAATATTAAGTGTACAAGGAAAATCAAACCTGTCCCAGTTTCCAAATGTGGTCTTTAAAAATGCTGCTATGTATAAGCCTATCTTCACATAATAGTTTTGACATGGCTCAGAACTGTAGGCAATGAGAAGAAAATAATTTTGTTATACATCCTCATTTACATGTAAATTACTGAATAGTATATTTGTCCCAATAGAATTTAGCTAACCCAAAGGAGAAACATTTCTAGATAATCAAGGAGCAACACAAATAATCTTGTCCTGCCAGAAGTGCCTATGTTTAACTCCATTGTAATTTCTCATCTGGATCCTAGGGAGACTCCTTGCATAACTGTAGGGACTGCTGTAATTTCTGCTTCATTTCTATAGAAATATAAGTACAATGAGCAACTGTACCTGTGTATGTTCACTCAGTGGTAATAATAGCTTTTATGCTACCTGTTTGTCCAGTTCCTGGAACTGCTTTCTCAGAGTGAAAATCTGTGAATTCCTTGCATGACTACTAGCTCTCTCTGTTCTAAAATAAAAAATAATAATAAAAACCCCTAAATCCCCCCTCACGTATCTATTTTTTACACAGAGGAAAAATTCGTAAATTTCATTGAGTAACTTCAATAATTTTAAGCAACCCACTTGGGTGGAAATATTCTTTCCTGGAAAAATACTTCCAAGGTGACTATGTGACGGATTTGCTGCTCTATTGGGAAAGAGAACACAGGAGTATTCCTTGTGCACCAGCCCTGCCTGCCACGCACTGTGTCCTGGCTCTAGGGATGAACCTCTGCTGTGTGACCACTGCCAAGGGGCTGTCAGGGAACAGGAGCTTTGAGCTCTGCACACTCTGCTGGGCGAGTGGGTGGCTGCTGCATTTGGTACCATTTACTCTGGGTCAGCAGCAAATTGCAACCCCCACCTCCCCAGAGACAAAGGAAGGAAGGAGCCATTCAGGTTTCCTTCAGAAACACCCTTTGCATGTGAAGGGAGGCACACAGCAAACAGTACCCTTGACTCCAGAAGGATTCCTGAAGTCTTGGGGACCACTTCTGGGTAGCAGGATTGAGGCTGCTGAGCTGGAAAGAAAATTAGAGTGACTTAAAAATCTTGTTGGTTTGGGAATATCCCATCAAGCCTAGGGAAAAAGTCAGTTCCCTGCTACTTTTTTTTGATGGAAGATATGCCAAATTTCTTTAGCTTGGAGTTTTAATTTACCCTGGTTTATCTAAACCAAAAAAAAAATAGAAAAAATTAATCTGTGAATGTTTTTTTCCTTTGAATTTTTACCTCTTTACAGCTGTAAGTAAAACGTGGCTTTCAGATAAAGGACTTCTGGGGCTGAGGTTGTCTAATGACATGTTACTGGTATATGCTAAGCTTTGGGTTAGATGGGATGAGAAGACGATACAGTTTAAAGACAGTTAGATAATCCAGAAGAATTTGAAACTTGAGTTTTTCTTATGGTTCATTTTACAGACAGAGGTAACTGGAAGAGTTGAAAGTTTACTTCTGATTTATTTTTTTATTTTTCTTTGCTTTTACTCTTTTTTAAATGAATTTATTCTACTTAGAAATTTGTCTCCCTCATGTTTTTTATATCCTTGTCTAGTTATTTCTTTTTGATACCATATATTTGTTATGTATTCCAAACTGCTGTGAATGATTATGCAATTTTGTAGATGTTTTCTTCATTAATAAAACATTTGTTGTTACTTTGTTTTTTATTGATTGTTTTTAAGGTGAAGGAAATAAAAAAACCCAACACCTAATGCATCTGAAATACCATTCTTGGTTTTCCCTGGCTGTTAAACCAAGGATAGAGCATTTTCTTTTTATGTTGTGCAAAAGTAGGACTGTCTTTGAATAGTTTCTGATTACAGCTTTCTTTTTGAGGCGACTTTGACAGTAACTCAATGGACATTGAGCCAACTGTTTTTTTAAAAAAAACACCAAAAACCAAGGACATTTTGGGGGGAAAAAACCCACAACCAAAAAGCAAAAAATGTTTTGAAGCATTACTGCTTTCCTGGCCCAGCTAATGTTTGAAGTGCTTACTTTGAAAGTCCTTACTCTTCTCTGGTCTTGTAGTGGTTGGAGTTTTTAGCTGCAGTACTTTAAAGTGACCTGGGACCAGCATCCTGGTTATTGTTTTCAACCAGTGTCACTTTGCAACCATCCAGCAGGATGCCCCCTGCCCTGAAGAGGTTACACTCCAGAAAGACAGTTTGTAGAGCTTCCTCACATTTTTTTTTCTGCCATTCTCATGGAATTGCCCTTTCTTGATGAGCATTTTTGGTATAGAAATGGTGAAAAGGAGGGCTCCTGAGTCCCTCTGGGCAGGCACAGATGGCAGAGATGTGGAGCTGCTGCATATGGCACATCTCAGTTGGCATCCTGGGTTCTGATGGGGGTGGTTGGGGCCATTTCAGACCCAAGAGATGAGAAGTTCCAGAAGACTGAATCAGATTCCTGTAGATCATTTGACTATGGAGAAACAAAACCAGCTACTCTGACATCTGTATCAACCAGGGGTTCTCCTCTTTGTAGGGATTTCTTCTTCTTTTGCATTTCCTTGATCTATGGTGCAAGAGCCATCAGGATCCATCTATCTCTGTCTTACTTACACAGTGTCTCAGGCCTCACAGCCTGTGTGCCTGGAGGAGCAGGGCAGAGGCTGGTAAATATTTATTTTGGAAAACTGAGTGTCTCAACCCCAAGGTCTGTGACAGAGAATGGTGTTCAACCTGGCTTTCACAGATCCTTACACCTCAACCACCACTTTTCCTTTCACCTGTGTGAGATCTGGAGGAGTAAACTGAGTGGGATTTGTCTTTATATGAAGTGGGAGCTTGTAGAAATAAAAGACTTAACATCTTGCTCCTGTGAGCTGACAATATGAAGTGTTTATTATAGTGTGTCTCTGCAGCTGTGTTTCTATCTGAATAGAAAAACTCAACCCTACAAAAAGCCTAAAACTAATTTAAAATGATACATTACACAAAGACAGTTTGGGAGTTCTGTTTTCCTGGTTTGGGGTTTTTTTTGAGCTTTTCCTTGAGAAACATGAGAACAAGAGAGTTAGGTTATTTCTTTTTTTTCCTGAAGAAAAATAAAGCTAAATTTCTTCCCTAATTATGGAGCTTCAGAGTCCATAACACCAAAGATCACTAGAATGACAATATGTTCCTGAGATTTGGCAGTGTTTCAGGACAAGCAAAAGCATGTGTTGAAGAGTCAGTTTGCTTGGTATGATATCAGAGGTCTGTAATGGAGCTGTTACTCACACCGTTTTCGTCTTCTAGCTGTATAATTAAACAGTTAACACATTTCAGAAATAATGGAATAATTAATGTAATTAAGCAGGGCTTTCTGCACAAGCAAAGAGCATGGTAAAGCAGCACTGATATTTCTCTGGCAAGGGAAGTGTTCCTTTATTTTCACCCACAGTCTACATGAACTTAAAGGGCAGAACAAAGTTTCCAAAGTTGCTCAAACTGCCATTTTCAAAAGCTGTACCCCATCACACCATCTCTAACTGAGAAGTCAGTGAGCTTTGGACTCTTCAGATGGAAAAAATAGTGCTTAGCTAGTTTTGAAATTGCTACCCTCTATCTGCCTTGGTTTTACCCTGCTGATCCAATGTGTTCCTTTAAACAGACCTCTCCCTCAGACGAGGCAAGCAAGAAACAGCTTTTAATGCCCCACCGCCCATCTGTGGACCATTCGGACGAGCCCTTCCAAAGGCAGAGGGCAGTGAGTGCTGTCAGCATCATCACCAGTGCCCTGGAAGGTAAGAGACATCCTCAGCTCCCCAACTCAAAGCCATGTCCACATTAAATTGCAGGGGAAAAAAAAGGTGACACAAAATGCCCTCGTATTAAACTTCAAAACTTTCAAAACTGTTGTTCTGAAAGAAGCCACTAAAGACAGTTATTACGAACCCTATAACAGAGGCAACGCTGTAACAGAAAGCAGTATAATTCCTATCTTACCCATGGGCTTGGAAAAATCCTGATAAAATTCTGGCCATGGAACCAAAATTGGAGCTGCTAAGATTTTGTGCCCCTATGGAATAAGATTTACAGAGCTCACCAAGGTGCAGGGAGTGGAGCACCAGATTGTACATATATTTATATTTCATCAATCTGGGGCTGATGAAAAACCTGGTACATGCAGCCGCCAGCTACATGCAGAACACCCAAATTGTGGGGGAGGAAAGTCTCACACAACAGGGACACAACGGTGTGGTGGGTGCTTGAATCCCACCATAAAAATTAAGGATGCTCAAAGGACTCATTTAACCACTCAAATATTCCTCAGCAAAATTTTCCATTGCTCATTAGTTTTCTCATGAAGTGCAGGAGGATTCCCCTTATCTGTCTTTCCACAGACAGGAACTTTACATTTTCTTCTCACAAATTTGTTGATAGCAAGACAACTTGTAGCAAGAGCTCTCATTCTGGGACTCTTTACATGCAGCATGAAAGGGCTTCCTACAGTTCCTTGTGTCTCCTACATTATAAATTGAGACAATACAGGAGAAATACATAAAAATGTCTGTCAAGAACACGGTTTGGAGCAAGGGAAATTGTGAATTCTCCTGTAGCCTAATTCTCTGCGTGAGTGATGGAAGACAAGGCAAGACAGAAGGACTTTTCTAAGAGCTGTCTTACAAATAGGAAGTGGACATAGCTCTTTGAGGATAACCTGGCATGAAACCACAAAGCCCTTCTTCCTCAGCTTCCTACCCTCCCCCATGGTTATATTCAGCATTATTGTGGCCAGAAGATATATTTATGTTTACATAAATAAACTGTTTTATTCCTAATAAGGAAATAATCACTTCAGTGTATTCCAGTGTTTAATGTAGTCTGCTTTATTTGCTTTCTGTGGGATTTTTGGCAATTAGATTTGAGATTGATTTGCTTTTTTTGTAATGTGTTAAGAATGCATAAAAGGACTTGAGCTGGACTTCCTATTTCTTTTCCTTTATACCACAGAAATAAAGACCATTAAGTCTAGGATAACTCAGATGTTGTTAGGATAACTCAGGGACATGGTTTAGTGGTGAACTCGGTACTGCTGGGTTAATGGATGTATTCAGTGATCTTAGAGGTCTTTTCCAACCTAAACAATCCTATAATTCTGTAAATAAGGAAAAAACCCCTTTGCCAGTCCCCTGTGAAGGGCATAAGAGTCCTGGGTAAAAATCACTGGAGAATAGTTAACATCTCATCCCAGCATCCTCTGGCGCTGCTCTACTCAAAGTCATGGATTAACTCCATCCAGTACTGGGTCAAGCTCTGTCTGACACTACAGCACCATGCCCTAAATCAGTCTCTGCCTTCTGCCAGTGGGTGAAACACCTTGTTGGGTGGCTCTCTGCCCTGATAAAAACTGATNAGGTGTGACTGTCCTCTTTTGGCAGTGATGTGGCATTAAAATGATTTAAATCATTTAAGAATCCACATCCTTTCCCACTAGAGATTATCTGTGGAAATCACAAGAGACTTAATATTTCTTGAGAAATATTTGCAAATGAAAAAGTAAAATTAAATTATACTGCTGGGTTAATGGATGTATTCAGTGATCTTAGAGGTCTTTTCCAACCTAATTGATTCTATAATTCTATATAGAAGAAAACTGTTTCAATCTTTATCAATTCTTAACTCCCAGACTTTGGTTAGGCATTGAAATTCAATACTTGTTAACAAGAAGATTGTCAAATCCCAGATATTGCAAAGTATTGAAGACAAGAAAGGTCTTTTTTCACGTTTAAAAATAACAGGAAAAACATCTCTAACACATAATTTGATTGTATTTTGCCATTTCTTAAGAGCAATATAAAGTAGCAGAAGAAAACCACAACAGTAGAATTTAATTTTACTTTTTCATTTGCAAATATTTCTCAAGAAATATTAAGTCTCTTGTGATTTCCACAGATAATCTCTAGTGGGAAAGGATGTGGATTCTTAAATGATTTAAATCATTTTAATGCCACATCACTGCCAAAAGAGGACAGTCACACCTACCTCCTTCCCCTGGTGCATTCCTGTGTTTTGGTGTTCCTGTCCTTTGCTATGTGATTGGTTTCCAGCTGGATCAACAAGCAGAACCAGCTCACCCAGAAGGTCCAGGAGCACAAAAGCTGAAAAAAGGACAGAGAAATCACATGTGGTTGGGGCTGAGAAGGTTGACTCTAACCTTTTTAGCAGTAACCTGGACTCAGAGAGGCTTGTGTTGAGCAGAACCTCAGGGGAAAAATTAGTTATCTGAAGTATTAAAAGTAGTGCAATAAATGGGGTTGGTTAGAAGTGATTGTGAAGAGTAAACATATACACAGATGTGTTCTGGATTGACCTGGAAAATTAGATCCTTTCGGCCACCTGAAAGTCTTCATTACTTTCAGAGGCAGGTTTAAAAAAAAAAAAAAAGATTTTGCTATCAAATTGATGATTCTCACATCAGTTTAGGGTTTACCTGTAAGCCTTCTGTTTGGAGGATGGAAAGATAGTTATTTCTTGGGAACAATTTGGTTTCCCAAAGATCTCATAACAGTGTAAATGTTTGTGCAAAACCTATCCATGTAAGACATCATCTGATATCTTGAAAGCTTGTTGGAAGACACCTAATGCCACAGTTCTGTTGTCCGATGAAGCAAAATGGATGAAGAATCATAGAATCATTGGGGTTGGAAAAAATCTCCAAGATCATCAAGTCCAATCTTAAACCAAGTAACCCTATGTCCATTAAACCATATTGCAAAGTGTCACATCTACTCGTTAGCTGAACGCTTCCAGGGATGGTCACTCCAGCACTTCTCTGGGAAGATTCTTTCTGTGCTTTACCACTCTTTCAGTGAAGAAATTTTTCCTAATATCCCATATGAACCTCTCCTTCTTCAGCTTAAGGCTGTTTCCTCTTGGCCTGAATGCTTCCAGCCATAGGAGAGGCGGCTGTTTATAAACTGATGGAAATAACAGCCTTGGCTGAAGTTTTCCCCTTATCAGTGCAGTGTCTAATTATATAGACTAAAACTATTATACAGCATTCCATGCCCATAAAGGAATCAGAAAAAGAAAGCATTAAGCAATTCCATTAATCATTATCATTCAGCCATTAACTGTCTTTTTTGGCTTTTCTTTTTCACCGTTTAACACAAATTATACTTATGAAGCTATTTCAGTTCTTTTGTGCACGAGTAAAATGAGCATATAAAAGTTGTATTATAGGTAATATTTTAAAAGCACCTTTGTAAAGCACATGAGGGTTTTAGTAACATGTTCAAACTGGCTTATGGACTCCCTGATTTTTTAAGTGGGCTTTTCAGAAAAATCAGATTTTTAACATATTTTTGGATTCTCAAGAAGAGAAACACTATTGATAACCAGTGATACTCTGATTCTCAAGTACTTTAATCGGCTCTAAATATTGGATTTAAGCTCTTTCATCTCTTAACTGCTTTAAAAGGTATTACTTAAGAGACTTTGAAAATGTGACCTGGGAAGGAAAAAAATATATTCCAGTCTAAGTTAAAAGAAGACAGTATATTCTTATCCATTGGAACCTGGCAAAATGGAAAATAGAGTAATAATCCAAGCCTATATATAATACTAGACTTAGCATATTTAGTGTGATTCTCCCTTTTTGCCTGTGACACTTTTAAAAGGTTATTTCAAAACAGGTCACTGTCTCTTAAGTGCAGGTCAACTGGCAAAAACCCCAAAGTGTAATTTGAAAACCTGTTAGGACAGAAATATTTTTACTCTTAAAAAAATTTGGGGTAATTCATGGGCCTTCCTCTATGTTATGAGTCATTTTAAGTGTTCTCTTGTCATATAACTCAGTGTGAATTGACTGTTACTTTGCTGCTTGTGACTTAGAGCTTGAGGAATCACACCAGAAATGTCCTCCCTGCTGGAACCACTTTGCTGTTAAATTTCTCATTTGGGATTGCTGCCCTCTTTGGCTTTTAATCAAGAAATTCGTCAAGTTTGTGGTAATGGACCCCTTTACTGACCTCACCATCACCCTTTGCATTGTGCTGAACACGCTCTTCATGGCCTTGGAGCATTATAAGATGACGAAGGAGTTTGACCACATGCTTTATATAGGCAATTTGGTAAGTTACCATGGTCTTGAAGTGCTACCTGAGGAGTGTATTTCCTGCTTTTTAAAGTGTTGGCTGTGGCTTGGGAATTCCCCCACATTTTGATACACTGCCAGCATTGCTTTGCTTATGGCATGTCAAGCAAATCCACATGGTCACCTCTTTCTAGGGGTGAAGAGAATTGAGCAAAGAGCAAGGGACTATTTTTATTAAAATAACATATTCTAATGTTATTAGTAACCATTAAAGCTGTGTTTCTGGGCTGTTCCTGATAGATATCTGTTTAGAGAAATTAGATAAGAGAAAGGTTAATGAGCTTTATGTGAGAATTCTGGTACAGCAATGATAAGGCAGCAGTTCTTGGTGACTAATTGTGACTTTTAAGTTAAAAAAGAAACCTACAGAAAAAAGGCAAGGCAAGATCTGGAAGGGAAACAGAGGATCATAGGGGTTGATGTGTATGCAGGAAGATGCCTATGGTGCATTTTCTGTATGTCCTTCTATGTCCTGCAGTGCCTTGTCCACCGGCATGTGCTGCATCCCATGGAAACCCCAGGGCAGTGGGGACATGGAGCAAAGCATGGCTGATGCTTTGAGGCAGATGCAGAGCTGCAGAGCAAGCAGAGACCACACTTCTCCAAGGAAAAGCAGAGTGACAGTCCAGAGTCAAGCTGCAGGGACAGCAGAAAAGCCTTTCCATAGGCAATGCGATACATTTTGTGACCAGGGGGGCACTAAAATTCTGCAGTTACTACAAAACAGAAGCTTTTTCTTTAATCATCTTTCTCTGAGTTATGTTTAAACGTTACTATGTCTTACTGCTTTAAAAGTTAAAGTTTAAAATGCTTTCAATTTTAAAAGAGTCTGAACTGGAAAAGACAAAGGACATCTAGCCATGGTATGGTGGAATTGTTCCTAAAATGTAGTGATAGCAGCAGAGATATCCTATAGAACTGTAAGAATCTGGAAATCTGTAATGTGGATGCTCCTAAGTTTGCATTTGAGAAGCTCACAGTAGAGATTAAAAAAGCCCTTTATTTCTATAAAAACAAAGGCTGCAGTGTCTCAAAGCAGGATTCACCTCACCTAACTTTAGATATTTACAGCGTAGGAGTCTGCTAACTTTAGATATTTCCAACGTAGGAGTCTGTCTCTGCCAGTTGCCTTTGTCTCCCTTTAAAGTCAATGGAGAGTAATGGCCAATTTTAAGCCACATTAATGTGATGTTGTAAAGACATTTACTTTTGGATAAGGTGAACTGTGGCCTGGAGGCCAGTGACTGTAGTAACCATTGACCATGTGGGAGCATGCAGAGACACTACAGATGTGATATCTGCCTTTAGTGAGAAGCATCCTACCCTGGCAGTTTTAGGTGGGTAGTAGCAGTAATCAGACATTTTATATCAGTCCTAGAATATGTAATATGACAGGTATGATTTTTTTTTCTTTACCCTGGTCCTTGTTATTCTTAGCCCTGGGCTTCCTTGGGCAGTTTGAGGTTATTCTTCTGGACTGTGGGACCAGTCTCTAGTTTTTCAGCTGCTGTGTCTTGGCAAATTTTGCTCTGTCGCTGTGCTAAGCACAAATGTTTGTGTCTCTCTTGCTTCAAACCCATGCTCTTGCCCTCTGCAGAGAGCAGTAGATAAGGATATCTTGGAAAGTCGTCTCACAGGACTGTAACCAGCTTCACTTTACAGCCAGCATTCCTTCTTGTTGCTCAATAATTTGTGGCCTTCTATGACTTAAAAAAATTTCTTTGGACTCAATATCCATCAAAGCAGGTGGCAGTGCTGTCATTTCCCTCTCTGGCACTTAGGGTACTCAAGGTGTCTTCTTCACACTCTCCTTTTGGCAGATCAGCTTCTCTCTTTGCAGACCACAGACAGTGAAACTTGAGTCCTTGATGTCCCTCCTGCCAACACAGCTCCTGCAGACCTGCTGGGTCTGAGCCAGATGCCATGAAGGAAATAGAGACAAGCAGTACAGGCAGAAATTTTGCAAAAAGAGAAATTTTTGCAGAGAGAAAAATTTTGCAGCAAGACTTTATTTTTCCCCCTTTTGTAAAAAAATCTGCAAAATTTTGCCAAAAATACCCCCAAAATTAATAATCTCACAGCGATTTTCCCAGCACTGCCTAGAGCTATTTCTCTTCTACGTGCTAAAGTGTAAAGTAAGTAAAACACCCTGCCAGTAATTTTGGTAGCAGGCTGATGGCTCGGGACTTCCCTTCTCCTGAGATCCCAGGTCAGGTGGGTGAAAGGCCAGACTGTTCCAGCTCACCCTCACCAGCTTTACTAAACCCCTGCATAACTGGATTGATTGTGAGTGGAGCAGGTCAGACAAAGGTAACTCCATTTTGTGGAGGGTTTTGCAAAGTCATTTGTAATGAAAATTGACATTTTTTGCAATTCCCTGTGAAAGGGAAGGGAGTCCCAGCTCCAGGGCAGGCTGCCAGGTGACTGCGTTCCCTGAGCTTCAGACTGCAAGCCCCCACTCTGCCCCCACGCTTGCTGGCTGTCATCTTCCTATTGGATCTAACCCTCTCTGAGTGATTATGCTAGCATTAAAGAAGGGAAATATTAAAGAGGACAGGTCTTTGGCTATTTTTTTATTCATAATAAATGTTTATGTGTGAAAGGAAAGAGTACAAGTGGAATATAGATTTGCTTTTTCTGGATCTGCCGGGCACAAGCTCTCCTGCTCTGATTGTCCATCTAATTCATTCAGCATCTGCTACCTTCAGGCTCCTTTAGTTCATCACTTACAGGAATCAGTGTTTTTTAATGTGATCAGAAGGCCAGCCAAGCACATGTAC
Organism: Neodrepanis coruscans; assembly: GCA_013400695.1. Classification (NCBI taxonomy): domain Eukaryota; kingdom Metazoa; phylum Chordata; class Aves; order Passeriformes; family Philepittidae; genus Neodrepanis; species Neodrepanis coruscans. The sequence goes on along the minus strand of VYZS01004630.1, from coordinate 1,920 downwards.
ATCTTTATATGGTTCATCTGCCTACACAGTGCCATCACTTAGATAGAGCAAGATTGCCTCAATTTTTGTTTTCCTTTAGAAGCTGAGATGCCATTATGAAATACCAAATCCTAAATGACTGAAACAATAGGTTAAAGATTCTTTAAGACAAAGTTCTCCAAAACAGCAGTGTCACATTTGGCACCGGTGGAATGTTAAGTTACTTGTTTTCTTTCCAGCCTTTCTCATACGAAATATCCATCCTCTTGTCCAAGCACAGTCACTGGGTACCAGGTGCTGGTGGTTTGAGAACTGCTGTTTGAAATTTGTAGCTGGTGCACACACACACGATTCCTGGTGCCTCTAGGAAGGCTCAGACATTTTGCTACCTTGCTGTGACATTTCCTGCTCGGAAGGCTATTGATTAAAATAATTCAGGCAAAGAAAGTGATCCTCCTGAGTCATTTCTCAGCAAGACAGTTGCGTAATGTGTGCAGAGTGGCACCGTAGTTTTTAAAGCAGTCCCCTGGATACAATTTCACAGACAACCAGTTTTGTCTTGTTCTCTGTCCTAGGAAAATTGGGAGCATTATGGGGGGGAATCTTAGGTATCTCTAACTACCGTGACTCATAAATTGTTGGCTAGTTAGAAATATGAGACAGGTTGTTTGTTGTGTTCTTCATATG
>VYZS01004626.1:12429-23336 GCA_013400695.1 Neodrepanis coruscans | reverse complement strand
ACCTCATTGTGATCTTCAACATCGTGATCTTCTAAATCTTCACAAGGGGTTTTGGAAGGGTGAGTACTTATCTCTTGTGACAAGTACTCTAGGAAAAAACATGAAGCCAAGTCAGGGGAGGTTTAGGTTGGAGAATAGGATAAGGTTCTTCACCCAGAGGATGGCTGAGCACTAAAACAGGCTTTCCAGGGAGATAGTCACAACACCAAGCCTGTCTGAGTTCAAGAAGAGTTTGGACAATGCTCTCAGACACATGGTGTGATTCTTGGAGTGTCCATTGCAGGGCCAGAAGTTGGACTTGATGATCCTGATGGGTCCCTTCCAACTCAGCACATTCTGTGATACTAGAAACTATAACTTTACCCTCTGTCCCAGAAACAGATCAGATTGAGAATAACCTTGGACAAAATGGGCCTGACCTGTTTTATCTGTGTTTGCTTTTAACCTGAGAATCCTTGTAACTGTCCTTCCAAGACTTTGGTTTAGCAGTTTTTCTAATTCACTTAATAAACTGACACAATTATATTCTGAAGTTGGTCTCTGGTAGATGAAGCAAAAGAGAAGAATAAACCCCAACTTTGAGCCCCAAAACTGCTACCTAAAAAGAAGTTTCACTTTAAAATACTTCTCCTTCCATTTGTGAACTTTTCTGTAATACAGTCTTTGGAAATAACAAGAGAACAACCTCAGCAGAAGGGTCAGCACCCTGTGTTTCTTTGTAAACCAAAGGACATATTTTTATTTATACTGCCTGAAGTTGCCCAAATTGACATGTAAAACCAAGCAGAGATGTTAGGAACAGAGGATGTAATCCAGATCTCATGAGTTTGGTTGCAAATGATAAGGGATAAATTAGCAATAATACCAATAAAAATATTTTTATTTCTAAAATGGAAATATTTTACATCCTACTCTGGTTTCACAGAGACAAAGTACTTGTTGTACTCTTTCACTTGCCTCAGAAGTGATGGAGATAGAAATGAGAGTGTTTTCTAGCTCATCTCTGCTGATTCATTTTCATTTAAACAGAGAATGAAGGTACATGTAATGCTCTTTGAATTACCACAGGGTTAGCCAGTCTTGTTTCTAAATGAGAGTTTCACAAGCTGGCAGGATATTGAGTTTTGCTGCCAACTATTTGATTTAGTAATATTACTCAAGGAGTAGTGGCTAGCATAACCCATTGATGTGCAAGTAGACAGTATGTCAAGAACTTGCTGCAACAGATCCTTATTGTTACCATGTGCACTGGGCCAGAATGCAGTAATATCCAATGTCTTGAGTAATAGTTAAAGATCTTTACAGCAAGTCAACATAAATCTAGAAAGTCAGGTAGAATCCTGTACTAAATTTTTCCAGACTATGTGCTGGAAGATGTCTGTTGTGCTAAGTACCTAGCTAGGTATTCTTATTTGTAGTGCTCTCAGTGCCAGCTCTCCTCATAGAGATAGCCACATGAACAGCAGTGGAAATTATTTATTATAGGTAGATTTTCTACAAAGCCTGGAGGGGGCCTAAAAAGCCTGTAAGGGGTCTCTGGGAACTTCCCACTTACTTGCTGCATGCTGATGGGTCCTCCTGGTTGTTGCTGGTCACCAAAAGTTATTTCCCTTTACAGCCTCTGAAACACCAGCTCTTAAACAGTCTGTGCATATCTGCAAGGACACAGCAGAACAGCAGTGTGGATCTTTTAAAGAAAAATGCTTACGCTTGTTACCATCAAATGACCCTTAACACAAGTCAGATTAAGGTAAAAGACAAACAAAAGTATAAATTCACAACATCCAAAGCTGTTGTGATGAAAACAAAGGTTTATGGAAGGTATAGGCAGAAGGAAAGAAAAAAAACCACTCAATCTGTACACATGAAGCTGCAATCAAAGTAATTTCTTACTGCAGCCAACTGAAGTGCTAAAGTTGCCTCAATGCAAACCTCATCATTGATTTTGGCCTCCATCATGCCCGCGGTATCAGTTTGCAGCCCTTGGAGAGGAGCATCCTGGACAAAGCTACCAGTTCTAAATCACCTCTTCAGGGCTCTTTAGCACTGCCATGGATGTCCGCCTTCCCACATAAGATGGCACAGGTCATTCCTTGGAAGTTTAAACTAACTGCTCCCTTTCAGGCCTCTCATGAGAGACATAATAGACTCTTGGTGAACCTTAACCAACTTTTCACATGATGTATGCAAATTTTCCTTCCAAAAAACTAAGTGGAAGTTCTAATCTTTTAAGAGACAGTCACATAATGTGCAAAACCCCTTGATAAAATATCTAAATAAATACAGCATGGAAAACAAATAAATCCTGGTGATGATAAAAGACTAATCCAATAAACTAATTTGATCAAAAGATCAGTCTTGCAAAATCAATTACATTTGTTTTCAAACACAAAGGCATAGGCAAAGTTTTTAGAAGAAATACATCCTCTGTAGGGATTAAACCACAAATTGATTTATGAATAAACTCCCCTAAGATAAACTAGGATATAATTCCTAGAGGATCTCTATAAAGAACCAATGGGAATTTTGTTTCTTTTGTACTAGTTTAGCAACTCACTTGAAAACATGTAAACAATGTTTGGCATACAGCATGTGATTTATTGCATACACTGTTCTGTCTTAGTGTTTTCAAGGAAGAACTACAGCAAGCTGTAAAACCTTCTGCTCCAGATCATTCCTTCAGAACAAATCCAGTTCAGATGCTCTGTGAGGACTGGTATTTTGAAGTGATAACTGGCAATTTATAAATCATCCACTTTATTTTGCAATGAGGCAACACATCTGTAATTCATGTTTATTTCCCATTAATAGCTATGATGGTGCTGCCACCATCATAGCTCGATTGTTTCATATCCTGCATTTCACCTTACTAACTAACCTTGAAGAAGAGCAAAGAGGAGCACTTTTCCCCATTTTTTCCCACTCAGGGAATATTCTAAGATGAATTGTTTCAAATAAATTTAAATAAGTTATTGAACTAACAGATGCTCAATATTTTCATGGGTTTACTAATGAAATCTGTATTTGCATCATTATGTTTCATTCCTATCCACATCAAATTTGAAAGCTGAGCAACACAAAGAGGAAATGCTTTATCTCATTTTTAAAAAAGTCAAAATGTTTAGTCACTCCAGGATTGGTAACTATGTGACTTTGCAGGACTCCAGAGTTTGTAAAATTGCCAAAATAGATTTTAGAAAACTCATGGGACTAGACTACCAGGAGGGAGACCTAATAGCAAGAAGATTCATTACAAATAAGTCTGCTAAGGGATGGTTGTAGCAGGCCAAGGTGTATTCCCTGCCTACCCTCAGGCTATGCTGCCTGCTGAAATTGGCAAAATATTATGCAACCTGGACTGTTCCCGTTTGCTCTTCTCATCACCCCACCTTGGGAAACGGCTACACAAATTGCAACAGCTCAAACAGAAAAGAGTCAAAGAAAAGGCTCCAATCATGCCACCTATGGAAATTTCTTCTCCTCCATGTAGCCAAGGACTTCTGGCTAATTGGGGAGAAGAGTCCAGACAAAGCATGTTTTACTGAGCAGAGCACATCTTTTCTACTTTGTCCATGTTGAGTTTTTTTCTTTTGCTCAGCTTTATATTTGGTTCAAAAGTTTCTTTGTTAAAAAGCATCCTGTTTTGACAATTTTAAGCTTATATTAAGGTTTATATTGAACCTTTGATTACTGAGGCATAACAATCTCAAATAAATCCTATATCAGGAAGACAAATAATTAACCTCTTAGCCAAAAGAGAAGTGGAACTGCATGGAAAATGTTAGATGTGCACACTATCTACTTTGTAATGCAGATCCTAATCATTGCCAATCGCTTAAAACCATCATATTTAAAAATACCTTTACAACATCATTCTTTCTACTCCTGTCTAATATTGCTCGTAAATCAAATGTACCAAAGATTAAATCATTGGCTTTGTGTCACACTAAACATTCAAAATCATTATCCAAAAATCCTTCTGGGAAGCAAACAAGATACTCTCAGTCCAGCTCCCTGTAGATGTTAGGTCAGTAGCACAAAGACATAGCACATAAATGGATTCAAGGGGTAGTCTGAGCTCATAAGAGGCCAAGGACAAATTAGTCAAAATCTTCTTCTACTTTAAAAAAGAGACATTTCAGTATGAGCACAGTTCAGATTTGCAGCTGCCTGACCTATGGATAAATACAAGGCTTTATTGCTTCCAGAAGAGGAACAGTGAACAATCTGGGTGCTTGAATATGACAAGAAACATCAGCCTTTTTGATCTACAGCATTTCTGTAAGCATTTTGGCTTCAGGATGAACTCTGAATTCTTGAATTCATATTGAAGTACAAAATTCAACTTTAAACTCTAGATTATAAAGGGAAATGAAGAGCAAAATGAAAGCAGCATGCAAAGACTGTGAAATGTTTCCAATAACTACCACATATTGCTTTTTAATGTTATATGACATTTTACAGATGCAGAAAACAGTCAGATATCTATTGTCAGCCAATTATGACATTAAAATAAATGCAAATGCAAAAATTACTGACATGATATCCCTTTAGATATCACATCAATAGTGTGTGTATAATTTATTCTGCCAAGAAGTTTTTAATATGACTAAGCACTCATGATGAATAATGGGAGAATAAGTCAGGAAAGGAACAGTTTATATTTTTTCCTTATATTTTCCAACTATCTGATAGCAGCTACAGTATGCAGTTAAAAATCAGGGCTAAGTTTCCTTCATCTGACATGAAGTGGCAAATGTGTTCCTAAAATTCAGGAAAAAAAAGGTGTTGTCTAGACTGGAACTTAAGTTTCCATTCACATCTCACTGTCAGTTAATATATGGTGACACTGAGCACATTTCATACTTTGAGTAGAACAAACAAATATTTGCTTCCTGAAAACCTGTTTGGGATGCATATGTAGTAGTACGTATAATTCAGTCAGTCTGGAAGGAGGGCGAAATGGTTGAGCTATGAATCCAGAACACAAAAGAATCTGTTTTCAAGCTTCACCCCAGATTTTTGAAGCAGGCATGTGGCCTTCTGTGTGCCTCAATTTCCCTTCTTTACAGCTGGGCTAATAGCATCACTCTGCATCTAAAAGGAAGACAGTCTTCTAGGTCTGTAATTCAGCCTAGCCAGCCAGGCAGGAAGAAACAACATATTGTGCTTTGCACTCTCTGGGGTTATTTTTGGACCTTTACTGGGAGGTAAAGAAGAGATGAAAGCACCACCTGAATTGTGCTTTTTTCTGCTGAAATAAAAGTAATGGTGTCTATCAGATTTAATCAAGCTGTTTGTCTGCTTTTACTCTCCTGTACTTGAAACGCTGCAACACTTTGTTTTCTTTGTAGTGTTTTAATGCAACATTTCTTCATTGGCTCACTTTATGCTCAAAGAGATTTAGCATTGAACATAACTTTAAAGAAGTATTTTTAGTGTTTGTCTAGAGGGCCTGACTCACAGAATCTGTCACATTCCCCCACAGTGTGCTAGCATTTCAGGTGAAGCATTGCAGTAACCATTGTAAAGCAGTGGCCATATTTTTATATATGTTGCTTTGTAATGAATAAATTGTTCCTATTGAAAAGAAGCTGGTAGAACAGGAGGTGGCAGGTTCTAGTTTTGCTTTCAGAAGGCATCACAGCTGCAGCTGGCTGGGGGCATGAGACCAGCCAAAACCTCCTTAGGCAGGCCTCCTTTCTCACAGCCATGTGATTTGGAAGTGGGAAAAATTATTTACCAGTGCAGCACAACATAAGGTTAAAACAGCAGGATGCAATTCCAGTACACTAAAATAATCAGCAAGCTCTCGTTGACTTCTGCTGCAGGAGAATTTCATCCTCAAGAATACATAATTTCCCAGCTAGTGGGAAGAGCAGATCTCACACATGCCTGCTCTTTTGAGGTGCCACCCCATTGTTCATACAGTGATTCTGAGCACAGGCTCTGGCTGTCTTTTGCAAAGTGTCCACATTCACCATCTCTCTCAGCTGAAAAGGAATAGACATGCACACTGTTTCGATATTTTTGAAACTCGTATTTCAGCTCCTTTCCACCCTTTCTCATCTTTCCCATATCTCTTTTTTTTATCTCTTTACATTCTTTCTCCTCTCTCTAATATTTCCAAAGCTAGCTTTGAATTCATTGACCTTGAAAACAAAAAAACAAAAAAAACCTGTGAAAGAACAATTCACTTGCCAAGTGCAAATACATTGACAGATGCAGCATACAAACAAAGCTGTGAAGTCAATCAAACCTGTAACATCTCACATCAGAAGCTCTTTCTCCCTCCTTCTGGGTTTCTACACTGTATTACTTTCCCTTGATTGCGTTATTCCTTTGTGAAGACCGACACTCTTGAAAACATAACTACTCTAGACTGTATAATAAATATATTGTAGAAATTGTGTGATTTATGGGTTTTGGTAATATTTTTTACAACCCTGTTATAGGTCAGCAGGGATTTATGGCATGGATCCCTTGATCTTATAAAAAAAGGCACAACAACCAAAAACCCAAGAACTTCTAACCCGTAGCAATCTCTAGTGCTGTTTTATCAATAGGGAGGATTAAGAAGGCACACTGTATTATTATGGGATTCACACTAAGTCTGCCTAGAAGATCCCAGATCCCCTGAGGGCCACAGTTGCACAGATCCACACTGTGAGGACTTCTCAGTGGTTACTTAGGCCTTGACCTATACTTCAAAAATGCAAAATTGAACCTGGAAATAGTTGAACCTGCTAGTCAAGTGCCTCAGCACAAAGGCAGCAGATATAAAGCGATTCCTATCTGTAGGGAAGCCACTAGAGGGAGGGAGAGGTCCATAGTGCCCTTCCCCAGCCAGTTTCTCCATCTCCTCCATCACCAAATGCAGGCCAGACTCTGTCTTCTAATAGCCAGTGGGGACTCTGGTTTTGACCCTTTCACAGGCCAAATGAAGGTGGCAGCAGTTTCCCAACATCTCCAGTGTCTGACCCTCCGAAACACCTAGTAGCTTTTCTTTAGCCTGCTGCTACCACATGGATGCAATTTCACAGCGCAGAGGCTGCAGGCCAGATGGACATGTCCCATGAGCTGAACACATTCCAGGAACTATCAGCTACAGCACCCTATGCAGGTGGTGTTTCACACAAATATCAAATGTCAGGCCTCAGCTAAGTCACAGATGAAGTATAATGCTACTGATGTAACACAGTGTCCTTAATATCATCCAACAATGTGGAAGAGTCCTTTCTCAAAAGCGTTAGCTACAGATGACCTCTGTGCTTATTATCAGCCCCAGAGTACTTTGTAGCAAAAGCATACCCAGAGCAAAGCGTGTCTCCACTTCTCTTCAGCTGAGTTTTAACACAGAATTTAATAGAGATTTATAGGTTTTCAGAGATTGTTCTGAGCTTAGCCAAAGTCTCCTTTTTAAATCACACTTTTCTGTGGGTGGCAGGGGAAGAAGTGTTTCCACAGCTATAGAAATTGAAGCAATATCCCAGATATCTCCAGCCTCACTCAATGTGCTACCAGCCCTTGAATTTGTGAGAGAATAGGCTTTGTTTTTATAAGTCTTATCCAGAAAATCTTTGTGTGAGTAATAACGTGTTAGGCCCCATAATCTTACACTAACACTCATATCCCTGGGCGTTATTACATTTGGGAATCAAAAATGAATACCATAACATTTCCAAAAAGAAAATGTGTTGAGAGCAAATAGGTGAAAACTGTCTGTGTCTTTATTTGTTAATTGAACTACTTGAAGGCTGTTTGGATGTCTGGAAATGGACAAAAGCCAGAAGAGAAGTTTCACTCCTGCAAGGAACTTGAAATTTGCTAAGAATGGGATTTGTGATAGACATCATTCTACTGTAAATAAAGAAAAAGTCTGTCTTCCTGCTAAATTAATGTTCCAAGTATTCTGAAATGCTTTTCAGAGATGATATACAAGACTTTCCCTTAATTTGGATAAAGACATTGAGTTCAGGGAGGAATGTCTTAGAGTCAACATTTAAGCCTGAAGAGACTATGCTTAGCTGTTAACTACAGGGAGTAATATACTAAGAGTTAAAGGAAGGACTGGTTTGGTGGACCTTGGAAATGATGACTCCTATTAGTCTAGAATAAACCTCCCAGATATACTCATTTTTCTCACATATGTTGTGTTCCCCCTAGCAGCTGAGCATTCAGGTTGGTTTCTAGCAGACTCTCTTCAGTTAGTCCATAACTTTCCTGAGAGGCAGCATGCAAAACAACACACAGAACTCAAACTAAGTCCTCAAAAGTAGGGAGAATAAAAAAAAGATACATGTCTAGAATATTTGTTTTTGCGTTTGCATTTGCTCTGGTTGGGATTTGCTGTCTTTTTCTGCAGACCTGTGGTGCAGTCACATTTTTTCTCTTTAAGCACACATCCAATTATGCCTATGTGTGTTTTACTTACCCTATTAAACTGCATCCTGTTTATTCTAGGAAATTTTTTTTAAAATTTCTCAAAGCCATTTGGAGTTTGGAAACTCTGCTATATGAAATCCTCATTTCACCATCTAATTCATTATCAAAAATATTGCTTAACTAATGTCAGACCCAGACTACTACTGCAAAATCCATTTTACTAGATCAGTCCAATTGCCAAATGTTAGGGATTTTAGATTGAATACAAAACCAAATCTCTTTGGATAAGTCATCAACAAGTGACTGTGCCGTTAAAAGGAGGGGCAGTTTTCATACACTACCAGAAAAGATAGCCCAATATCAGCCCTAACTTTGGCCTGTTTCAAGGGAAGATTTAAAAAACTGCAGGATGGGCAACTGTGGAACCAGGGAAGATTATCCTGTAACCAAAAAATTACAAGTGACAGTAGGATAGCACATACTGAACTTCTGCCAGACAATATTATCTGGGATTCTGAACAAGGGAGAGTGAAGGAATGAAGAGCTCTTAGGGAAGATAAATCTTGTACCCAGTGAGAGAGGATGGTTTTGTTTTTAAGCCCCTGTTGTTCAGCTTTGCAGGGAATCTGATAATTGTTTCTACTGCAGACTTTTCATATGGGCACTTTGAGCATCAAATCTCTTCATGATTCTAAGAGATATAGGTTGAGTTATTTGAGAGGCTCTTTGATACTGTAAGTGTCCCCCACCATAAAGGGAAAGAAAAAAATAGCAAGCTCTGAAGAGGAAGGATGAAGCCAGAAGGAATCAAAGATATGCCTTGACCAGAACATAGCTGGTGGCTGATGAAACACACACATACAAAGTAAAAAGACATTGAACAGCATAGTAAAGAGAAGAAAGTGAAGACAATAGCTACCTGTGATAAAAATAATTTTAGAATTTTCACCCGTTTTTAATACAGTCTGCTGAGGAGAAAAATTACTGTTCTAGTCAAAGTATTTGGGTCCCATATAGAAAGCGTACACAAAATGAGAGTTACCAGAAATGAAAAGTCAAGTAAGAGACTACAACACATGAGTCCTCTTAAGACCGAAGTCAAAACAGATTTATGATCTAGATTAGGATTCTGGTGTGATTTAGGCAGCAAATTCTGGAGCTGAGCTCCTGAGAACTCAATACATATGCCATTGGGGCTGTATGAACCCCAGCAAAGCTGAAGTTCTGTTTTGTGCTTGATCAGAGTGGCTAAAGGAGCAACACTTGACTCCTGTGCATAGAAGAGTACATAAACAGCTGAATCACATAATCACAGAATATTCTGAGTTAGAAGGGACCCACGAGGATCATCAAATCCAACTGTTAAGTGAATGGCCTGTGCAGAGTTCGAAGATATTAAGGAACCCAGTTTTTATACCTAAGGGGTTAGTAGGATTAATGGCGGCTGGAAAGAAGAATCTAACTTCCTTGCTATCCAGATGATCAGACCTGGCATGAGGAGACTCCATCTCCTGGAGTGCATGTGAAACAACTGTCCTAAAATAAGACTCTTCCTTGGTGACCCTCACTGACCCCATTATACAGCATGTCTCCTTGCTTCCAAGTCCAGGTGCTGGAGGAGAAAGTGGGTGCAGAAGCAGCTGCAATATTGTTTTACCCTAGCTGTTGGAAGGGACAAGACAACTTCATGGGGATTATGGAGGCAAGTGTGCACAGTGTACAGCCAACAAGAGCAGATTAGGGCTAGGGCAGCCCATACAGCACAGCACAGAGTGGGCACTGGCATTACAGCTGTGTGATATTACCAGCACCTAATAATTTTGAAATTTTCTGTACTGTGAATCGTGTTTCTACCATCTGCTGCTATTAACCACCACTATGCTTGAGGCTGAAAGTGTCTATGAGCAACAAATTCCTTATGGTAAGTCTCTCTGAGGGACTAGATTCAGCAGTATTTCTCAGTGTAACATATGTGCACAGACATGCACAAAAATGCACATGTGTACAGAAGCCATATTGGGTTCTTCATAGAACAAAGTCATAGCTGTTTTCTTTGGAGTTGGACTGTTGTGGGTTAGGAGGGGGTTTGTCTATGAGGTTGGGGGGAGGGGAGTCTGTCTTTTAAAACTTTTTTTGCTTTTCCTGAGAGAGGGGAACAGGTGAAACAGCTGAGCCCCAGTGCTGTGCAGCTGGACAAAACTACCCAAAAACTACCCAAAAGCTACCCAAAAACACACCGGGCAGAGATGATGGCATCCCCACACTGGCCTCACAGAGCATGGTGGGCTGATGGTCCTGCATTCCCCGTCGGGTATGGGGGGCGTGGGGCCAGCCCAGCCCCATTTGGGCACCTTGTGGGGCATGCCAGGGCCATGCAGGGCTGGCCCAGCTCAGCCTATATCTCCCCAGAGCATGCCAGCTGGGGACGGAACCACCCCGGCCCGTTCCCCTGTGACCCCGGTGGGAGTGCATAGAGTCTCCACAGCAAGTGGGGGCAGGCGGTGCATTGTGGACGCCCCTGG
>VYZS01004623.1:0-33999 GCA_013400695.1 Neodrepanis coruscans | reverse complement strand
AAAAGGCTGGTATCAGCCTCGGGTTTTTTTTTTTCCTTCATGCTGTTTGACCCAGGTGTGGCTCCTGAGCTCCCCCTTCCATCTCTTGAGGGTGTGGAACTGCTGCTCTGTGCTGTGCAACACTGTTGGAGTGTTTTTTTGCTTTCCCTGCAGGAAATGTGCTCTGAGTGGCCTCCCCAGGACCTGCAAGCACCGCATCATGCTGGGGGATTCTGGGAATTACTACTACATTTCACCTTCCTGCAGGGCCAGGGTGAGTCCTTCACCTTCCCAGGGGGCCTCAACCCTCCAGAATTCTTCCATACCCTGAGGTTTAGGAGCTCTTGAAGCTCAGCCTTAAAACTGGGGAAGGCCTGTGGGATTTGAGTTTGTTCCTGAGGTCAAAGTGGCTTTTGGATGGTGATTAGGATGGAAATCCAGCCCTGCTTGTGCTTTCAGACAACTTTCAGTGTGTTCACTTTCCGTGGTTTCATTCAGTACAGGGCTTTGATTGTTGGGCTTTATTGTTATAATTTACTTCCCCTTTGTAAAACACAGTAATTTGCTGCTCTTTAGACACTGTTACTGTTCCAGTCAGGTCTGTGACCTGGGTGGTTGTGGGAACAAACTGTCCTTTCTGTGGAGGGAAGGTGGATAATTTACTGATGTTGCTCTTGGGGCTCTGATCCAATAGAGCATTTCAGACTTTATTCTTTCCTGAGCTGCATATCAGAAGGGCTGATCCTGCAACACGTGACCATTTTGGACACAAAAAGTTGTTTTCTGTGCACAGACTTGACTCATTTTTGTCACTTGCCCCAAAGCCATGTCTCAAATCTGCAGCAGATTGGAGTTGTTCCACATTGTGTCTCATGGACAGTGTAATGTCTGGGCATGAGATGGCAAATATCCAGATTGGTTTTTAAATTTTATTTTTAACCAGTTTTCATCCCATCTGGTGATATGTTGGGACTGTTTCTCAGGTGCTGAACACTGAGCTCTCCTGCTGGGTGCTGTGCAGGCCTTTTAGCAGAGCAGTTCTTTAGCTGATTCCTTATTTTTTTCCCCTCTTTTTCTCTCTCCCTCAGATCACAGCAGTGTGCAACTTCTTCACATACATCCGCTATATCCAGCAGGGCTTGGTGAGGCAGGATGGTAAGAGCTGGCTGTAGCAGGATGCTTGTGGTGGATAAATTATTCCAAATGACAGGAATGGGGGCAGGCTCAGGTTACCCTGGACTCCCTGTGTCTTTGAGAAGCAGTTAAATAACAAAAGAGGCAGGAGGGGAGGAATAGAAGCACCAATTCCTTGCTCTTGAGCTTCTTGGGAGCTTTGCCCTGGGGTGGATCTGGTAAAGGGTGACCTGGTGGGCCTGTCCTGCTTCCCTCCCTTTGGGAATGTGCTGCACTGGGAGCACAGCAGAGCATGGGCTGGTGTCCAGCTATTCCTGATTTTTGTGTGTGTGTGTGTTTTTTCTTCCCCACACCCCTCTTGCTTTGCAGTGGAGCTGATGTACTGGGAGGTCATGCGGCTCCGGAGGGAGATGTCCCTGGCCAAGCTCGGATTTTACCCCAGTGAGATGTGAGCAGAGGCCTGAGTGTGGAAGGAAACTGCTCCTGTATGAAGGGCTTTGGGAGTGCAGTGCCTGTCCTGCAGAATGGGCCTTTGTCCCTCCATATCTTCCCTCTGCCTGAAGCTGACCAAGAAGCACAACTTCCACCTTCCACTTGTCCAGCTGTGGCTGGAATGCAGCTTCCACATGTCCCCTCGGGGCTGGGCTGGCCCTGGCTGCTCTGGGGTGGCCATATAGAGACTGTGGAGCCTCCTATATGCAGCATATATCCATTTTGTTTTTAAATTTTTGTTTTTATATGCAGTCTGCTTTGGCATCTTCCGAGGACCTTCCTTGTCAGCCAGTCTGTCAGGACAGATGCTGGCTGTCTGTCCATGTGTTCCACTCTTTTTTGTGGGGGGTGAAGGGTGCTGTGCCTGGGTCCTGCTGACCATACTCCCATAACAGCCCTGAAAATGCCAGCAGAGCACAATAATCTGACGAAGAGCCATGAACAGTTTGTTTCCAAGTACTTCCTTGTTCCTTTTAAAGGAGCCTGCGAGAGAAACGGAGTCACAAAGAGGGATTTGTTCCTGTTTTTAGCTGCCCACTTGGCACTGGGTTATCCAGGCTGGGGGAATGGCTGGAGCTGTGCACCTGGGGCCCTCAGCAGAAGAAAGGGAGCAGGGAAATTCCATCACTCTCAGCTGGCTGCAGTCGGTGCAGGATGTGTTCTCCTGGACTAGGAAATCTGCTGCAGTTGAACTCAGACAGCTTGAACTCAGACCCAGGATTTTTTAAGCCATGACAGTGTTTTGTAGCCAATTTAGCCTTTTTTTTGCAGTGACTGGAACAGCTCAGCCACCACCCACCCTGGGGTTTTCATCTCTGACTGTCCCCCTGGCATGTCACCCTGCCCAGCACCAGATCACCATCCTCAGCTGCAGAACTTTGATCCTGCCCTGAGGGATGCTACAGTAGGAACTCAGTTTTCTTCCACTAAAGACACAAGCTGAGCAGCTGTGGTTTTCTCCAGAGGAGGGAGGAATAGGCAGGGAAGGCAAAAGCTTTTTGTTTTCCCCAGCTGCAGATTTCAGCTCAGGTAAATTCCATCCCTGGAATTTCTCCTTCTGTTCTTCCCCCCTGACCTTTTGGTCTCTCCATGTCTTCCTGCACCACTGGCTGCTACATTGTACAGTCTATGGTGTTGTTGCAGCACGGGGAATGAGATGATCTCTGGAGGTAGGAGATGTTTTGGTTTGTGGGGTTTCTTTTTTCCCCCCCTCAGTGTCACACTGTAAAGCACTTTGAGATGAAAGGAATTGGGGAAATGCCTTGTGTGAGGTTGTCTTACATTTGAAATGAAGCAGAGAGAACAATTTGTGAAGGAATATGAAGTCACTCCGTTAACAGCGGGATGGTTGCACCCTGCTCTTTATTAATGGAAAATAAACATTTGCTATTAACCTCTAAAAGTCTGGTTGGACTCTGAGGGTTGGGCTGCTTGAGTAGCCAAGAGAACATGAAGTGTGGCTGCTGTTCCCTGAGCTTCTCTGGCCACTGTGTGTCCTCTGGGACTGGATTTCAATGCTTTTATCCATCAGTGTGTCCCTCTAGTTTGCTGCTCCCTGACTTCACCAGGGGAATAAGTGATGGTGTTTTGGTGCCAAATCGAGTTCTTCCACAGGTGAGTGAACATTTCTACACAGAATCCCAGAATGGTTTGGGTTGGGAGGGACCTTAAAGCTTATCAGTTCCAACCTGCTGCCACAGGCAGGGACACCTCACAGTATCCAGGCCCCGTCCAACCTGGCCTTGGACATCCCTTCCAGGGATGGGACATCCTTGGAGAACTTGTTGCAGTGCCCCACTGCCCTCACAGCAAAGAGACACTTGTGACAGGGCAGGTCCCTGTTTTTCCTGAGGGAAGCTGAGGTTTCTACTGCTTATTTGTGTCCCTTTCAGTGTGCTGGCTTGGAGCAGTGCACAGGATGTGCTGCTGTCCTGGTTAGTTCAAGGATCCTTCTTCCTTTTTCCTTGGAAGGCTGAGCAGTGTCCTGCTTTTCCTAACAGCAAGTAGAGGTTTTGGGTTGCTCTGGTTTCAGTAAAATCACTTGCTCTCCTCCTGTGTTCAGCTCTGGACATTAACATGGAAGATCTCATCATCTCTTGGTGATGGCAGTGGAGGGGAAAAAGCAAAGCACCAAAGGCCTTTGGGAAAGGAAATCGAGGTACAGCCAGAGCAGAAATCAGGATTAGATCTCATGGAAATAGTGGTTCTGAGCCCTGGGGCTGCTCTTTACAGTAAATTTGCATGGGGGGTGGTCAGCCCTTTGCTGTTTTTCCTGCTGGGATGCACCCTGGGACCCTGTCACTGGTGTTTGATTTGTCAGCCAGAAACACCACCATGGCCTCCAGACTCTGGGGAAAAGCCAGGAAATGAGGTCCTGTGTCCTCCCTACTTGGAGAGCCCTGAGACACCCTGAGCCCAGCCCTTGCCCTTCTCATTCCCATGTAAACATGGGCATTGCCTCCCTCTGACGGGATGAGTGACCTCATGCTGCTCTCAGATTTCCCTGGTGGATGAGGGTGTGCAAGATGTGTCCTGCCTGGATTCACACTCCCACGCTGGCATTTGAGGAGGCCCCTGGGGGCAGCTCAGTTCCAACAAGTGCCCAGAGGAAGGGGCTGCCAGGTCTGGGGTGTGGAGAACCCCAACAGGTCCAAGGAAGAGCTTTCTATCTCAGAAAGGGGTAGAATTTAATTAAAAAGTACTCCAAGAATCTGATCATGCAGCACCGCCAGGCGGCCACGAGAGGGCACTGGCTGCTCAGGAAGGGACTTTCTCATGATCCTCCTTCCCTGGGAGAAAGGAGCATTTTTCCAGGTCCCACCTCTCTTCTGCTCCTGCCTCCGTGCAGGCATTACACCTTCTGACCTGTCCCCTGCAGCCTCTAGACAGGGAAACGTGTCTGCAGCTTCTGAAAATGGGAGTTGGTGTTAGATGGTTGCTGTTCTCCTTGAGCACCTGGAGAGTAAGTGGGAAGGAAAGGATTTGGATTTCTTTAAGAGGTTCTTGCTTAAGCCTGAGGAATGTTGCCAAGCCATGAGGATGGCCCAGTGAGAGACTGGGCATGTTTTGCAGTGTCTGGGTCTTTGGGTGTAATGTCAGCAGGGATTGCTGTCAGAACCTTTCCTGTGGCTGGAATTGAACCATGAAATTGGCTCCTAAACTTCTATAGTGTGAAAAGCCATCATATCCCTTATCCCCATCTACCCATCAGACCTTCCCTCCTATTTTCCCTGTCAGAAGTGACCCATAGTCCAGTTGCCAGCCCCTCTCTGTGTCCTCAAACAAAGTCTCTGGGTCCTCTTGTATCTGCTGCTGTGTGAACAATTTTCCTTGCACCCATTTGCCCCCACATAGGACCTGACAGCCTGTCCTGGGCCAAAAAAGAGCTTCAAAGGGATGTGAGTTCAAAAATCTGCTTTTGGAGATGTATTTTTCTTGCTGGAAGGACAATGAGCAAAACCATCAGAGAGGATTTTGTTTTCATTCCTCTCTCCCTCCTAAATCCTTTTCCCTGCTTTAAAGTGGGAGTCTGGGAGAGAAGAGGGAGATTTTCTCTCTCTGGTGGAGGTTAATGTTGTGCACAATGAGGTGCTTTTAAGTATTTTTAAGATGTTATTACATGTTTAAGAGGAGAATTTAGGAGACTTGGAATGGCAAAAAGAGAGAAACTGGGATAAAGGACCTGGAGATTCGGTTGCTTGAAACAATTCCTTGTGTGTGCTGGTGCTGTCCTTTCCTCTGCCTGCAGTTACTCCAGGTTTACTCAGGGCTATAAATCAAGCTTTGCACAGCTGGTCAGGCTGTCCCCACATGCCCACAGAGACGTGTTCCCAGGAACCAATAAATGAAAGATTTGTTTGTTTGTTTGCTCCAGGTGCAGTCAAAGGAAAAGGAGAAGATACAGCTGGCTTCCAAGAAGTGGAATGTTTCAAAGCTTTCCCCATGGAAGCCTTCCTGTCAGATCAATCTATCAAAGCAGCAAGAATTATTGCAGAATTGGCAGCACTGTTGTCAGCCATGGAGAAATTCCAGGCATTCAGGGAGAGAGGCCCTGCCAGGAAAAAGTCAGATGTGCTGGCTGCACTCTCAGTGTGCACGTGGCACTGAGGGCTGGTCAGCCCTGCCAAGGCAGCACGTTCCCAATAGGAGCAATCCCTGTGGTGCCACTGGTGCTGGGAGCCAAGGGGTCACATTGGCTATTTATCATGTCAATATTCCCATGGCTTTATGAGGGTTATTAGGCTGAGCTGCAAGGTTGCCTGTAGCCAGGCTGTGAGGGCAGATGGACTTTGTGCTGGTTTATGTAATGCTCAGAGAATTGCCAGAAGCCAGAATAGGCCCCCAGGGGGGTAATTCCCTGCTTTTCCCTGTGTTTGCAGGGGACAAACTGGGTAGTGAGATGCCTTCTTGTTCTGGGATGCACAACCCAAGGAAGGGAGAAGTGGAAAATTCAACTTGTTTGGGGGTAGATAAGAAGGGAAAGGGAACAGAGAAAATGAGACCAGGGCTTGTTATGGGCTGGATGTGAGGGGTGACAGGGCAATGGCTTTAGAATGGCCTTAAACTGAATAGATTAGACATTAGATTTAAATATTTAATAATTGTTTTAGATGACATATTAGTAAGAAATTCTTCCCTGGGAGGGTGGGGAGGCCCTGGCACAGGTTGCCCAGAGAAGCTGTGGCTGCTCCATCCCTGGAAGTGTCCAAGGCCAGGTTGGACAGGATTTGGAGCATCCTGGGATAGTGGAAGGTGTCCCTGTCCATGGCAGGGGGTGGAACTAGATTATTTTTAAGGTCCCTTCCAACCCAAACCATCCTGTGATTCTCTGATAAATCTGAGCTGGCAGTGGTGCCCTGGCTCAGGAGATGTGACAGCACTACCTTGGATGATGGAGCAAAGAGACAGGGAAAGGCTGGGAAGGAAATGGTAGCCAAGCTTTTTTTTTCCTGAAACTTGAAATGTAGGAGAAAATCTCCCTTGTAGGAGAAGATGATCAGCTGCATGGGAAAAGCTGAGTCACTGGTACAAATCTGGGTTCTTAGGAGTAACATCAGTGACAGGAAAGGAATTCACAGCCATTTATTTGTGCAGGAGCAGTAAGTCCCAAAACAGCTTCCAGTGGCACTGTCTCAGAGAGGGGAGCACTGAAATCTCCAGCAATCATTCCTGTGCTACTTACAGAGATTTCACTGCTGTTCCTGTGGACACACAGGATGTCACAATTTTATTCATGTTTCCAATTTCTGCTTCCACTCCAGCTCTGGTCCTGCAGGTTTTCCTCTGGCAGGTGTAGATGTATTGGTTCAAGGACAACTCTCTGCCCTTAATTCCCTTGGCTCACTGGGCTAATTCTGCTCTGTTAATCACCTTAGAGTCAATTTAAGATGCTTCATGATGATGGGCTGTACCTTGGTCACAGCTGAGAGGCACCTTTACTCTTTCTGCACCAGCAGCTGGGGTTAGAAGAGGTGACTTGTCCTTTGCCTTTGGTGACCTTCCCCTTTGTCAGGCCTTTAATGCCAGCTGGCAAAACCATAAAGAGGGAAGGACTAATCCAACTTTCAGTCAAAATGAGGACAAGGGGGAATTGGAGCAGTGTCTAATGGTCCCGTGATGCTTTTGGAGAGGTGAAGTGTTGCAACCACCCAAAAATCTTACCAGCTCTGGCTTACATTAGTCCTGAAGGCTCTTCTGCACAGGAACATTAACACAGTTCCAAATCTTGTTCATCTAGCACTGAAATTGGGTGTGTGTGGAGCGGACCTCATGGGCTGTGTTTGAGCAGGTCAGTGCCTGATCCAGCTGAGCTTTAAAACTAAAAATCTCATTTTGATGTTATCAGCAGTGGTGGCACTACTTTCTCTTCATCGTGCAGGTTTTAAAAGCCTGGCTTTACACAAATTCAAAATGCACAAATGTCTTAAAACTCCGTTACAGCAGCACATGTGACTCACCCCTGTCTTAACACCACCATATCCATGAGAGCCTCTCTGAAATTGGGTCCATTTACCACATAATTGAATAAGAGACCTTGAAAACTGTCCCTCTCTGTTTAGGGGATATTGCAGAAGGGAAATTGCTTCTTAATCTCTGTCCTCTGTTTTGTGCACGATTCATTTGCACATCACAGGGCAGAGCAGATGCAACATCTTTGCTTTTTATTTATTTTATTTTCAGTGATGCAGACAGAAATTATCACTGCAACATTCAAGCCCAGACATTTTGTTATTATTGAATGGCTGATTTCTTGCAGGATGTGGAAGGAGTCATGATGCTGGAATGCTGCTGGAACACCAGCTTCATGATGCCTTGCCCTCTGGTGCTGTTGGATTTCATTTCAGTTGCATACTTTCACCAAATCAGGTGTTAAATTNTCAAGGACAACTCTCTGCCCTTAATTCCCTTGGCTCACTGGGCTAATTCTGCTCTGTTAATCACCTTAGAGTCAATTTAAGATGCTTCATGATGATGGGCTGTACCTTGGTCACAGCTGAGAGGCACCTTTACTCTTTCTGCACCAGCAGCTGGGGTTAGAAGAGGTGACTTGTCCTTTGCCTTTGGTGACCTTCCCCTTTGTCAGGCCTTTAATGCCAGCTGGCAAAACCATAAAGAGGGAAGGACTAATCCAACTTTCAGTCAAAATGAGGACAAGGGGGAATTGGAGCAGTGTCTAATGGTCCCGTGATGCTTTTGGAGAGGTGAAGTGTTGCAACCACCCAAAAATCTTACCAGCTCTGGCTTACATTAGTCCTGAAGGCTCTTCTGCACAGGAACATTAACACAGTTCCAAATCTTGTTCATCTAGCACTGAAATTGGGTGTGTGTGGAGCGGACCTCATGGGCTGTGTTTGAGCAGGTCAGTGCCTGATCCAGCTGAGCTTTAAAACTAAAAATCTCATTTTGATGTTATCAGCAGTGGTGGCACTACTTTCTCTTCATCGTGCAGGTTTTAAAAGCCTGGCTTTACACAAATTCAAAATGCACAAATGTCTTAAAACTCCGTTACAGCAGCACATGTGACTCACCCCTGTCTTAACACCACCATATCCATGAGAGCCTCTCTGAAATTGGGTCCATTTACCACATAATTGAATAAGAGACCTTGAAAACTGTCCCTCTCTGTTTAGGGGATATTGCAGAAGGGAAATTGCTTCTTAATCTCTGTCCTCTGTTTTGTGCACGATTCATTTGCACATCACAGGGCAGAGCAGATGCAACATCTTTGCTTTTTATTTATTTTATTTTCAGTGATGCAGACAGAAATTATCACTGCAACATTCAAGCCCAGACATTTTGTTATTATTGAATGGCTGATTTCTTGCAGGATGTGGAAGGAGTCATGATGCTGGAATGCTGCTGGAACACCAGCTTCATGATGCCTTGCCCTCTGGTGCTGTTGGATTTCATTTCAGTTGCATACTTTCACCAAATCAGGTGTTAAATTTTAGCATTTGGTGAGCTCCAGCACGATGGGGAGACAAGCAAGAGCAAGGGATGGAATTGGAATTGGCAGCAGCACTTTCATTTCTGTTCACACTTTATTATCTCACTCCCCTGGGTGATGGTGAAGCACAGGCTGTGCTGCTTTGGTCCATTTAGGGTTGTGAGTGAGGCCTAAATGTTTATGGATGTGCAAAGGGTGATGCTTTCAACTCAGAGTGATTTACCTGTAGATGCTCACAGGACCAGGCAGGAGGAACTGGCTCCAGACAGAAACCAACAGCATCTTGTGCAGCTCAGAACCCAAATTTCCAGGTTTCATCAGGCACCTGTAAGCAACAAGGGAATTAAAATACACACAGAAAGTGCAGTATGCTTTCCGTATTTTATCTAAAACCAGTCACTGCTTAATGACAACAGGCTGCAGGTCTGAGGCCAAGATAATTAAGGCCAATTAAGTTAATCAGGCAAGTGAACCAGCCACACCCATTTGAAGAAGGATGGGTGCAATCACAGGCAATTAAAGTGATTAATCTCCTCATTGTCATACACGCATCCAGCACCTGGATGCAGTTGTGTGGTTACCTAACTCTGCTCAGGAGGATGCTGGAGGCAAAGGTGGTGCTCCCACGTGAAGATCCTTCTCCTTGACATTTTCCCACTCCTTTCTTGAATTTCTGCTGAGCCTCCCTTGACCTGAGTAGCCTGAGCTTGGCCCTCAAACCTCAGTTGTTGGCAGTGGGTGGAAGAGCTCAGGGTATTCAAAAAAAATTATCATTCACATCAGTGGAACTTTGCACCCTCCAGTCTCTGTGGGGATTAGATAGCACCTTTATTTGTATTTTACGTGAGGGTTGTCATGGGGGAATGATTCAGCTCCTGGCTTGCTTTTGAATTCTGGAGTTCTAGATTTTTCCCTTCATGACCTTTATAACATGGTTTTCATAATGGATGTTGAGTCTGTGTACTCTGTTCTGTAGGATTTGTAGACAGCCAGGAGAGAGGGACGGTGTAATCAGGATTCAGTATGGAATTGTTACTCTATGACACTTGAAGAGTTGAGATTTATTTTTCAAGCTGTCCAACACAATATATGATAACATGATATAACCCAGCACAGATTCTGAACTAAAGTTTTTTTTCCCAGAGGCTCAACTTGCCATTGATTTGAACAGAATTTAAAAACCCTCTTCCAAGGAGGAAATTAACAGATGGGGCTGCCCTGGAAGGGTCCATGGGATGAGGCTTGGAGCACCCTGGGATAGTGGAAGGTATCCCTGCCCATGGCAGGGGGTGGACAGGAGCTTTAAGGTCCCTTCCAACCCAAACCATGCTGGGATTCTGTGTGACAATGCCCCTTCTTGCACTATCTGGGTAAAAACTGTCTGTCTGAGCACCATAAACGTGTTTCTTACCGTGTTGATGCCAGGCACGAGGTAGGTTGCGAAACTCTTTCCTGAGACATCTGGAACTGGGCCACTGCAGAGTAAGTAAAAGATTATTTTTCAAAGCAATGTTAATTATTAATGACCTTCAATATCATGAAGTTCAACTCAGGTACACTTTGTGTTGATTTTGTGGCTTAAATTCATGACCATCCCTGTGCTGATTTCTAGGGCGTTGAAAAGGATTAATTTCAACCTGTGGAAACTTCAATCTGTCACAATGTAAAGACAGATAAATTAAAAATAAAAACAACCCGCCATGGTTTCCCAATTCTCAGCTGAAGGATGAGCTGCACTTTGGATAAGCTGAGCCTAAGCTTGTGGAAGATAAAACCTGGAAAACTGGCTACCTTGCCTAATTTCAACTAATGCCTGAGGATTCCCAGCACAGATACAAGCCCTGTGGAAAAGCAGAGAGTTTTTTAACACAGGAATTCTAGTCCAAAATGTGATCCCACAACTGCCAGGCCCTTGATCCCCTTCAAGCTATCTTACCTTAGGATGTTCAGAGGTTCAGCCATTCTGGGAACAGTTGTACTCCCAAGGAAAAAAGCCAAGTGGGATATCGATTTGTAACAGTAAACTCCTTTTGTTTGCATTAGGGGAATGTGTTTATTGTAGGATGAAATACGAGCCCAAAAAATGAGGTGAGTGGGGTCATTTTGTGGACTCCAGTTCTGTGACTTCTCACAGAACCCACTCTCTGGGCATGAAGAGTTTGCCTATGGAGCAATTCCTGTGTACTTTGGAAAGCTGGAGTGTTGATTTAAGGTGACAGATAAGCCCAGTCTGGCCTTCCTTCACCATCCTTTTGCCTCCTCACTTGCCGCTGCCTCAGGCCTCCCCTCAGCCCCTGACCCTGTCAGAGCTCTGAATTTGAACATATGTTCTTATTCTCGGGGCTAAAACCTGGAGAGTGACATTCCCACCCTAGGAATGTCCCAGCTTTTGCCTAGCTGGCATCTCCATGCCACCTGCTACTGGAAGGGACTCTGCCTGAGCCACCCCAGGGACTCTGGATGTGACTGGAAAAAAACACATAAATCATTTTGATGGTCAACGAATCATTATGGTTTTATTGAGTTGCAGAACACACAAGAAAAAAAATTGTCCTTTTTGAGTTACTGATTTTTTTTTTTTATGTATTTATTTTGAAGAATTAAAAAAATCAGGAGCTGTCCTAATAAGGAATGTGGGTTTGCTGTTTTAACATTGGGATTGTTAGGGCTTTGTTAGGAAGGCTTTCTTAGGAAAGCATCTACTAGGAGAGGCCATGGCTAGGACATGGCAGCTTGTGACAGAAGGAAAAGGATGTCTCTGCCCTAAAAAAAGTCCTCAAATCCAGCCAGAGAGCCCAGCAGGGAGTGATGGTGCCTGGAGATGGGTCCTGACAAGGCTCCAAGCCATATTTCAGTGAGCAGCTGGGATCTAGACTCCTCAAATCCAGGCATAAAGGGAAAACCCTAGTGCTAGTGCCCTAATTCCCATTGTGCCTCTGCCTGGAAACGTGGGAGTAGTCAGTGCCTGCTCTCAGAGCTGTGGGAGGGGGAGCTCAGTGTGAGATCCAGCTCACCACAAGGTGTTTAGGGATGTGAGTACCCTCTGCCATCTCCTCTAAGCCTGAGCTCTTTCCTGCCTTGCCTCCTGTCTCCAGCACAGCTCTCCAGACAGACACCAGGAGATGGGAGAACATGGGACATGATTCCAAGTTATTTTTCCTTCTCTCTCTTCACCTCCCTCCCCCACAGTATTTTTTCCACCCTTATACATCTTTCCCCAAACTCTTACCTTCTCAAATTTCTTCTATCCCTGTCCTTCTCCTCACAAAACACGTGCTCACCTCTCCTTCTGCCCAGAGACTTCTCTTTGCTGCAGTTCTTGCCTTTCTCTGCCAATGGTCCTTGACTATCCTGGTCCTCCAGCTCCTACTCCAGTCCCCACTAAGTGACTGAGGACAAGCAAATCCAGTCCTTCCACGCCTGTTGTTTGATTCTCTGCCCTGAAACCAGCTCTGTGTTTTCAGCTTGTGGCCTCTCCTCATTGCCATGTGCCAGTGATGTGGTGTAGCTGGGTTCAATAAACCCTGGTAGGCTCCCAGAGTGTCTTTCTGATTTTTTTTTCCATGTTTGTGTCTCATTACAGTGCAAATGAATCATCTTTATCAAGAGAGAAAGTGTACAAGATTTCACCTAATTATTTTCAGAGAAACTAGCTAAGAGTCCTCAGAAAGCTGTGCAAAACTGTGCTTAAAATTCAATCACTTTTGATTTTGAATTCATTTTTAATTTTGAATTCAATCATTTTGATGGCAGATTTTAACGTGCAAGGGATGTTTGTGTCTGACTGACTGCTGCCTTTTGCCCAGGCTGGAGACAAAGCCAAGCAAGTTCACGTGGAGTTTGTATCCACCTGTGTTTGTAGTTTCAGTAAAACTTCTGGGATATCTCCTGTAAACCTAATTTTGATTTGATGTTGCTTACAATGATAACAAAGCAGATTGAGCCAGATTTTCAAGGCTCTTTGTCAGGGATCTGTTTGGCCTGTTCCCATTAAAGGATGGAAACACTTAGAGAATCATGGAATAGTTTGGGTTGGAAGGGACCTTAAAGGTCATCTAATTCCAACTCCCTGCCATGGCAGGAACACCTTCCATTAGTCCAGGTTGCTCCAAGCCCCATCCAATCTGGCTTTGAACACTTCCAGGGATGGGGCATCAACAAGGCATAAAGGCACATATGGGACATCCTGAATTTCAACACAGAAAGCTGGTATTTTTTGGAGGGAGGACTACAAACTCTATAAGCCAAAGAGGCATGGCCTGAAAAAACTACCAGCATCTTATATTTTCATCAGGCAAATTTTTAGCACATAAAAATTCAATGAATTGGAGAAATTCTGAGCTATTTACGGAGAGCTGATACCCTGTTCTTTGCAGAACAGACCTTCTCTTGCTTGAGCAAGACCCATCCATGACACCTGGAAGTCAGCTCTGACTCCAACAGTGCACAGGTTTTATTTCTGGATTTGAGCAATTCAACTTTTTTTCACGAAAAGGAATTTTTCATGAGTCTGAAAGAAGCAAGTAGTTGGGGATGAATTAATCCCAAAATCAATCCTGTCCCTTCTTCTTCCCTTTTACCTTCTGCTAAGGTTTTAGTGGGGGGGAAACTGCCCATTTGCCTTAGAAACTGGTCTTTCCTTCCACAGATCATTGCTCTCCTGGAACATTTCAAGTCCCTTCAGCCACCAGCATCAGCTGCTGCTTCTTGTTAGGCCAGGCTGTTGTGGTCTGCTTTTAGCAGAAAACCAGTTCTTCCAGTTGACTGGTCAGTGGCCCCCAGGAAAGCCAAGGTGCTGGAGCAGAACTATTTACCTAGGCCAAGCTTCTATAGGTTTCTATAGGTGCTACAAAACAAACAGTTTCCCAAGAAGAGAAGAGGGAACAGGGCTAAGGAGGAAAATATTTGCTCTGGAAATGAAAACTGGAGGGGTGACCAAAAAATATGGGCTCTCAGAAGGATAAGCTGAATATTTCAAAGCTTGCACTGCTATTCCAACTGTGCTTGTGGTTGCACAGAGAGAGATACATTCAAGGAGTCAGGAAGGGATGCACATGTTAAGGCAGTTTTAATGAGGTTAGCCATGATTCCAGGCTGGATTGTTTACTACCTGTCTGGGAAATTACAGCATCAGAAGGATGTTCTTGTTTATGATATTAGAAATCAAGTCTGATCAGAAATCAAGAGCTTCAGTTGCCTTAGAGTCAGCACCTTTTTATCCTAAACGTTCCTGATGGTATTCACATGGGCAGGAACATCAAAACAAGCCCTTGATAAACTCTAAGTATTTACTGTGTAGCTCAAGTTACAATCCTGATTTTCCCATGAGTAAGCAAAGATAGAATCTCATTTTATTGTCCAAAGAAGGCAGCGGGATGGGAATACAATTTTTTTTTGTAGTGCTGGCCACAGTCCCGGAGTTACCTCTGATCACAAAGCACCTTGCTGATTCTGTGGGATGCTGTTAGAATTCAAGGATTTGATAGAGAAGGTCCAGTTTCAGAGCTGAGGGAAGTAATGAGGTGTGAAAAGTTACCAGAGTCTCCCTCCTGTGTGTTTCCAGTGAGCACCGAGATGGCTGTGGGAGCTGGAGGCTGCTCTGGAAACCATGGCCCTTTGTCATAAGCCAAAAGGTATGTCCCTTCTGTTGTGTTACAGCTGAATCTAAAGCCCTTGATTTATTTGGGATCAGGTTCCCTGTTATAGAAGCACCAGGAAGCTCTTCAACCACATCACCCGATAAGCCGTTAGTGGATTTTGGTAATTAAGTGTTGGGTAGAAAATTGAGTTTTAGGCAACCTGGGAGAGGGTTCTTCAGAAGGTTTCAGATCATCAGCACAGCCTGGTCAGTCCTGATTCCAGAAAGGTTGGGATTGAATGTTTGTGCAGCTCCTCCTTTTGCAGGGAGAACTCCTTTTCTTCTCTGCTTGTTCCCAAGGGTCAACAGTGCCACGGCTCCTGGCCTCTGCCAAGCAGTTTGGTGCCTGCCAGGCATGTGCAGACAGGCAGGACTGTGTGTTTCTGCAGCACAGGATGGTGAAAAGACCATTTGTGGTTCCTCTGGAGCACTGATGAGCAATTAGGAAGCTTTGCTTATGTGACTTGTTTTGGTCTTTTGTGTGATTTTCTGACAGCCACACTGCTATGCCAGACCTGCTGCTCATTAAAGAGAGAACAGACACCTCCTAAAGGAGACATTTTGCAGTTTAAGCCCAAAAATCTTCTACTGACACCTGGAAATAGGGGCTGATCCTAAAAATACAGCTATGAGGTGGTTAGGGGTTAGTTGTACAGGGTCAGTGTCACAGCCTGGATTAAAGGGATGCTCTGATTAGAGAAGGAAGGAGGGAGAGAAAGGAGGGAGCTGGGCTCTGGGAAGGGCTGAAAGCCCCACACAGTCCAGCAGCTGCCAGTCCCATGGAATGCAATTCCTTTTTTACACAAACATGGGAAAGAAGAAGGCATGAGCTGACTGGGGTGTTCTTGGATTGCAAATGCTCACTGAAGCCTAAAAACTCATGTGTGAATCAAGGCTTACATGGTTTAGGCAGAATTAGAATGGATCTTGTGAAAAAGAAGGTCAAGATCAGATATTAATGCCCCTTTTTTAAACATTCCTCATCATCCTCTCCCAACCTTCCATTTTGTGCAATACTGGCATCACTTTTCATCCTCTGAAGCACATTTGAAATGTTTGGGTTCAACAGGTTGCCTGAACCAGCACCAGAAAGCAGCTGACAAGACAGGGAAGTCCCCTCCAGCCGTGCAATGTAGATACAGACTGAGATTTGAGAGTAAAAGACACAAGTGTGATTTCCCCCCCATTCCCCCCCTGTCCCTCCCAGTCACTCACACCTCCCCAGTAAGATTCATGCTCATTTATGGAGATAAGCATCCAGCCAGAGATCACCAGATTTCTTTAGGGACCTGTGAGAAGAAAGTGAAGAGAAGTTTGTTTGGGTTGTGAATCTCGTCTCTGACATTTTTTTTCCCTTAGAAGCCTGTTACTGAATTTAAATATGAGTGTAGAATTCTGGAAAGGTTTGGGTTGGAAGGGATTTTAAAGATCATGTTGTTCCATCCCCCTGCCATGGCCAGGGATGCCTTCCACTATCCCAGGTTGCTCCAAGCCCTGTCCAACCTGGCCTGGAGCACCTCCAGGGATGGGGCAGCCACAGCTTGTCTGGGCAACTTTGCCAGGGCCTCACCACCCTCCCAGGGAAAAATTTCTCCCAATATCCCATCTCACTCTGCCCTCTGGCAGGGGGAAGCCATTTCCCCTTGTCCTGTCACTCCAGACCCTTGCCCAAAGTCCCTTCCCAGCTCTCTTGGAGTCCCTTTAGACACTGGAAGGAGCAATAAGTTTTCCTGGGAGCCTTCTCTTCTCCAGGCTGAACAACTCCAGCTCTCCCAGCCTGTCCCCAGAGCAGAGCTCCTGCAGCCCTCAGGACACCAGAATTTAAATCCTTAGGACACTGAAGTCCTTCTGCAGGACCAGCAGAAAAGCTGGAGTGAGCAAGAATTTCACTTGATCCCCACCCTGTTATCTGTAGTCCCATGGGCACTACATGGTGGTGTGCTGGGCGTCCTCACCATGTGTATCACTCCTGTGCTAATTTGGATTTGAGGACAAAAGCAGGCTTTGAACCAGTTTTCAACTCTTCAACATGTTGTTTTGCCTTTGTAAGAGACAGGAGATCCCTGGACTGCAGAATTGCTTTCTCATGTTCCCTGTCATGAATTATTCCCCTTGGAGTAACTGAGACAGAAACATTAACACAGAGGCTGCTGACAAGGAGTGTTGGAGTCTCCAGCTCTGCCTGCAGGGACCAGCCTGTTGCTGCTGGCAGGGCTCACATGGGACACAGCACGGGCTGTAACCTGACTCCTTCCCCTTTGATTCATCTCACTTTTCAGCCTGGAGATCTGCTGCCAGCTCCCAAAAGCAAGAACCCTCAGCTGCCAGAACAGCATTTCAAAAAGGCTGTTACAAAAAAGGTCCCTATTAGATCACAGAATCCTTTAGGTTGGAAAAGCCCCAGCACTGCCAGGCCAGCACTAAACTATGTCCCCAAGTGCCACAATCAGGTTAGTATTAAGTATTTGGTACTTTGAGAGCAGCAACACATTGACATGGTATTTTTGAAGGGTCTCTAGTGTCCTAAATCCTCTGTGCTAGAAAACACAGGGTGTATCTGTAGCCTTGAATTGCAGAAGGGCCTTACCCAACAATGTCCACAAATGCTTTCCCAAGAGGCTTCTCTTCATACTGGACTCCATACTTGGCACACAATGACTTCACCAAAGGCTTCACCTTCCAGAAATTGTGCCGTGGCATTGTTGGAAACAGGCTTGAAAACAGAGAGAAAACAAACCTGAGAAAACTCTCCAGACAAACCCCCAGGGATGGGCACCTCTACCTGCATCCTCACAGGACTCATTATTAATGCTCCTCCTGCTCAAACTGTACAAGCAGATAAAGCAAGAGAGGCACAGGACACATCCATGCTTTACAGTGCCCTGTTTCAAGGAGGTGGTGAAAGCTGATTTTCCTGCCACATCTCAAAGCCAAGCTGTGTTCAGGACACAGTGAAAGGCAGTCCATGCAGGAGGGGACATTACAAGTGCAATGTGAGGGCATCAGGAGAGAGGGAACAGCCTCAGTCTGCTGAGATGGCTGCCCATTTCCTTTGGGAATAGCTGTTCCTTGCCAAATTGAATTCCCAGTGAAAGCTCATGGAATAGAGAAGCAGGTAAAGAAAGATTTGGGGTCACTTTGCCCTGTGCTGTTCAGTGAAGCTTTCCTAAGCTGACTTCCAAATCTGTCAGCTTTACCCTAAAAGCCCTCTCTTTCATGTTTTTTGTTGTCACTGGCAACAGACATGGCAGCATATGGCCCTGGTTTTCATATCTTTTCTGGAAGCTGGTACCCAGCAGCCCACGCAGTCCCACACCCTCTAAAGCACTAGAGAGCTATAGAGGAGAGGAGGTTTCTGATGTGGATGCTCCAGTTCAAGCAGCTTTCTTAGGATTTAACCCCCCAGCCTTTGTAACTGGTAGGTACATAATGATAACTCCTAATTAAACCCCAAAATAGAATTGTGAAAGCCGAAGTATTTGGTAGCAGGAGAGAAAAATGCAATGCCTGGAGTAGAAGAAGACTGTCACAGAATGGCTTGGGTGGGAAGGAATCTCAAAAACCACCTCATTCCACCCGTTGTTCCAAGCCCTGGCCTTGAACACTTCCAGGGATGGGGCACCCACAGCTATTAACTCCAGCAGGGTGGGACTCTCCTTCCTTGGCTGCAAAGATCCTGCCCCATCCCCCACATGTCCCTCCCCTGGGCTGTGACAAGCTGGCAGTGCTGCAGGGCCAGTACTCACTGGTGCTCAATTTGGAAATTCAGGTGCCCGGTGAACCAGTCGTTGAAGAAGGACTGCTCGATGTTGCAGGTGGCTGCCATCTGTGAGGGCAAGGAAAGCAGCTCTGAGGGTCACAGGGGTCTCACCCCAAAATCAGAGCAAAGCTCCTCTTGCCTGAGCTGTCAGAGTGCAGAGACTGCTGTGATGGGACAGCTGGGTGCAGCAAGGGGAGCTTTAATCCTCCTCCAGAGTTTACTGTCGAGTAAACCTGAAGTAAGTCCAACTCCATGGGCAAAGGGGGCACTTCATGGACACTTAGTCAATATTTCTTGCTATTAATGGTGGTAAAATCAGGTATTTTTTCTTAAAATCCTCTTGCATTCTGAACTGGTTATAATGAGCTCTCCCTTCAGCTTTGATTTTCACTGGGGCTCTTCTATTTGTACATACGAGCCAAAATACAGCACACAGAAAAGCCAAACCAGGCCTCTGATATTTCCTCAAATCTGAAGGAACCTTTTGATTGTCAAATTAATTCCAAAAGTTTGGAATATCATGTCTTTACCCAGCAGTGCTGACCCTTTATGGGGGGGTTCATGGGCAGACACCCTACAGCAGTACCTGGAGGCAGTGGAAACCCACCCCCCACATTAGTTTGAGTAAATTCCATTTTGAGGTGAGTCAGGGATGTTTTTTCCCCTCTCAGTTACCTGAGAACTCAGCCAGTCTCTGTGCTTCTCAGAATCAATTTCCATTGGAATGTGATTCATCTGGGTGACCCACACGAACCAGTGACTCTCCAGAAACCTTCAAAACCAGGAAAAATTGTGACAATTTGTATCATAGATGGGGACATCAGGTAACTGGAGTGGGGTTTACATGGAGCAGCAGGAGGTGCCATGTGTGAGGAGGGTATTTCTCTGAGGTATTGAAGTAAATTGGTCTTTTAGAACTGCAAATGTCTCAACTTTTCCTTGAGCTTCCTTATTTAAAATTGCCTTTTTATTGCTCATGGTGTAAAATGGCATTTTTAGCACCTGTACAACATAAATGCACTTTCTCCTCTTTACCTCTAGCAGTAACTTTATTGTAGTTACACAATTCTATGCTGAGACTTGGATGTATGTTGACAAGGTATTGGCTGGAATCACCCTTGTTCTAGGATGTTCATCAGCCTTATTCTGATCTTTAGGCTTGTTTTCTGCAAGAGCAGATGACCTGAATTTGCAGTTTTGCTTCTTTTCTTATTTTCACTTTAAAAATTTTGGAAATAATGGCTCGACTGAGGTAAGTTTTTCAGCCTGATTTCAAACTGGAAGCAGGTACAGAATTACCTCCCCAGTAAGCTGGGAAAAAGGTGGCTGGAGGAATCCTGGAAGGGTCCAGCAAAGTGGAAAAAATGCATAAATGTGTTGGGATCAGGCAGTGTGTGGAACAGGGAATGAGGAAAAGAAGGAAAATCCCAGCTGGATCATCACAGGGCAGTGGAAGGTGCTGAGCACCAGAACCAGCTCTGCTGCAGGGAGGTGGGATTGGGAGACAAGAGGGAAGTGAAACAGTGGGAATAACCACATCAGGGAGCCTAAAAAGGAGCACAGCAGAGCTGAGGGAGGGCAGAGCTGCAGGGATGCCCTTTATCTCCTACCTGACAAAAGTGAGGAGACACAGGGATCCCAGGAGGCCGTAGAAGGGGATGTATGTGATGAAGTAGCGCAGGTAGTAGCTGATGGCCCAGGCCAGGTCCTGGGGAAGAGAGGAGACATCAGGGCATCCCTTTGCCCATCCTGGGTGGTGTTGGGGACACTGGGTAATCCATCCCTCCTTCCCTGCTCCAGGGTGATCCCCTGTGAGCCATCCAGACCCCACAGGGATGGAGGGAACGTTCCACTCACCGCCCAGAACCTGCGCCTGATCATGGTCGAGATGATTTGGATTTGGAAATACACAGGGATGAGCAGAGGTGGGAAGACTGCAAAACAAAGGGAAATGTTTTGGCCCCCGTGGCCTGTGACACGAGCAAGGAAGTGACTTGGGACTGCTCCCAGGCAACTGGGAACATGCATTTTTTCCCCATGGAAGTTATTCTCAGTTGCTCCCCTTGCTTTACATGGCTGTGCAGGCAACATTCCAGATGTTTGGATATCACTGAAGTGACCTGGGGACCTGCACAGTAGGTCTCAGGAAGGGTGGGATGAGCTGAGACTTGAGCAGTTGCTCTGCTAACACCACAGTAAGGGCTGGAAAGGCCAAATGGCATTCCAGGAAAAGGGAAAGTGGAGGGCAGATACTCACTGAGGAAGAAGTACTCGTGCTGGTGGTTGTAAGGAAGGTACTTCAGCTTCTTCTTGCCATACTGCAGGACACAGAGGGGAAAGAAAGCTCAGCCTTGGGTGGTGCCACTCACAGGTAAAAGCAGAATCTCTGCAACACTTTATTGGCTGCAGAGTTTTGACTCAGTTCCCAGCCCCAGGCAAGAAATGTCTTGGGATGACTAAATGTCTTGAATTAGTAATTGTGTTAGGTGTAAACTCATTTTTTAAGCCTTCTGGCTTGACATTCAGATAACTTCTATTTCCTCAAGAGCTTGGAGGAATTTTAAAACACTTCACCTTTTACCATGTTTGTGGCCACAAGAGCTGCCAGCACCTCCACCATTACTGATATGAATGTGATTGGTGTGAAGCTGAGCTCTGAAAGGATGAGTGCTTGGCATCATCCAGAAAAGGATTATATACAGGAGTGCTGGGATAGACTGATGCTGGACTAATAGCTCAGATATTTTGAGGAGGGAGATCCAGTTTTCCTTGTTACCACAAATGTTTAGTTCTTCTTTGTGGTAGAACCAGGGTCTGCTTTTAACCCCAGTTATCAGGCACAGGGGTTGTACCTCGTAAGAACATGATACTCATTTGTATCTTGTAGATAATGGCTTTTTTATACCTCATTTTAGCCATATTTAACAGCCCTTCTGCCCTTGCAAATTCTCTATACACATCCATATACCAGCATATGTGTCCCCTACATGTCTCTGGAGTTACTTTCTCAATAATATAAAAACTGGCTCAGAATCTATTTTTAATATTTATTTCCTCGTGTTGTCTTTGTTGCAGATTTTATTTTCTTGTTGCAGTTTATTTTCTTCAGGTTTTTTTTCTTTGTGAACTAGAAATCCTCCTTCCATTGTGAAAAAGACAACCCTTGGGTGATGTATGGTTTAAGTGCTTTGCAGGTTTTTATAAATGTATTTTGGCTCTAGAGGGACAGACTGAATTAAAATCACTTCACATGGCCTGTTCTTTCGTGTGCAGCGTGTCAGCTAATGTGAAAAAGTAAGAAAATATTCTTATACAAGTAACAGCCCCTCAACTGCTTCTGTGAAGGTCATCTGGGGCACAGCTGGACTGACTAATGCTGGCAGATATTTGCTGTGGAAATGGAAGATCAGTTTTAAAATGCTCTTGATGGAGGGCTGACATTTCAAGCCAGCAAGATGAAGTTGCCTTTAACAGCTTTCTGCTTTCTTTCCAACCCCATCTGCATTATTTTTTCCCAAGCTACCCCAAAACACTTTCTCCTGTTGTCAGTGCAGGAAATGGATTGGGAATTATTAGTCAATCTTGCTCTTCAGCCCAAGGGTTAGGGAGGGTGTGATGGCCAAACTCCTGTCAGACAATGTAGCCAGATGAAATCCCTGGATTAAATATTTCCTTTCTTAGCATTCCTGGGAGTCTTGACTGTGCAAGTCATGTCTATCAATAGAAGCCAACTCTTGGGTTTGCACGATTATTCCCTGAAACCCTCTTAGGCCAGTAATTTTCCATGTTTTATCCACTTTTCCTTACCTCAACAGGCTGTGTGTCTCCAAGGACAAAAATATGCAGCATGTTCACATCTGGGTCCTTGTGGAATATGTTGGGCTTGGCGTGGTGTTGGAAGTGACGGTGGTTCCACCAGTTTGCAGAGGCCCCCTGGGAAGATACAAGGACAAGGGATTCAGCCATGGGAAGCTCCAGCTCCTCTAAAGTTAGGTTTACCCAGTGATTTATATAAACTCAACTAATGCCACTGGCATTACAACCAAAGTGTTACTTGCTTTTGAAATAGCAGCAAGCAGGGAGTGGTTGAGCTGTTGGTTGCTATGAGACTGCTGGTTCCAGAGGGATGGTTCACCCTCACTAAGGATCATCCACATCGAAAGACAGGGAATAAATACACCCTGAGTGAGTTACACATCACTGTGTCTCCCCACAAGGAATGCCAGAATGGTTTGGGTTGGAAGGGACATTGAAGATCACCCAGTTCCACCCCCCTGCCATGGGCAGGGACACCTTCCAATAGACCAGGTTGCTCCCAGCTGTGTCCAACCTGGCCTTGAACACTTCAAGAGATGATGGATAAAATCATTTAGGTTCTGTAAAATCATCAAGTCCAACCATTAATTTTACACTACCAAATCCACCTCTAAACCCTCTTGCTCCCTTGCCCATTATTATCCTGGTTTCCCTCCTCTGCCTGTGCCTTTGAGGCACCAGGCAAGACAGAGTTTGGGAGAATGATCAGGTGAAATGCCTGGGTTGCACTGGCCTTTGCCTGGAATAGAAGTTCTAAAGGGATCTTGAATGGGTGGGATGTAGCAGGGTTGGTTGTTTGAAAAATATTATTCCTTACTGGAGTGTGTGGTGAAAATATAACAGGATGGAAAAAGTTCTGCAATTTAATACACTTTGTCCTCAGCTGGTATAAACTGGAGTGGTTCCACTGGAGCTTGTGGAATTATTGAATCAGCTATGAATACAGTCTCTTATCTCTTCTGCACAACTTTGTGCATTTGCTCACTTTAGGAAGGTTTAGAGCTGCCCTTTCCTACTCTGGCACAGCCAAAGTGACCACAGGTGTTTCCCCAAATCCCTGGCTCCATAAAGTCCTTTACCTTCAGGTGTCCAATGACAAACTTGTGGACAATGTGGTTCCAGGAAGATTTCTTAAAGACAGACAGGTGTCCAAAATCATGCTGCAGCCACCCTGCCTGGGCCTGAGAGATGGAGGGAAAACAAAGAGTGAGGAAGTGTTTGGAATCAGAGTTAAGCACAAAAGGAATGGAGATAGGAGGCTCACTGTGAGTGTGAGGAAGAGAAGGAATTAACTGAGAAGGTGACCCTTAAGATCATGAGTCCAACCATAAACCTAACACTGTGTAGCCACTGTGCTCCCTCCCTCCAACTTCTCACCTGGGAAGTCGTAAGGATGCAGGCAAGGATGAGGGTTGTGATCCAGCCAGTACCAAAGTACAAAACCATCAGCCAAGCCAACACCTCCATTGCAATAATATGGCCCAAGTAAAGAGAGAAGAACAAAGGGCTTGCTCTGAACAGGTTCATGTCCTCTGCAGTCTTCCTCAGGGCCCGGAAATCCTCCACCAGCTGGGACTGCAACAGGGACAGGCAAGAGCAGTGTGAGCATGTGAGTGAGTTGAAGGATGATTTCTATGCTAAGGACCCTGGCATTGCTTGGCTACTCCAGAAGTAAAGGACCTGCCTCCATATTCATGCTGTATTCCAGCTTTTCATAGCACTTCCCTATGAATAAACATCCTGGCTCACCTAAGCCCACATCCTGACCTTTTGCACCCTGAGGTAGGAGAGTAATTCAAGCCTCCTGCTCTGTGGCTCTGTCAAGAGTCACATCACCTGATGACTCTTGTCTGAATGAGCTCCCCAAGCACTAAAGAGAAGCTGGAGAAAGGAAGAGTTCAGTGCTATTGTGAGCAATTCCAGAGCTCTGATGATGAGCACCAAGTATCAGGCACTCGTTGCTTATATTCAATCTGTGGGTCAGTGGTGTGCACTCACCCATGAGGAGCATTCCTGGGTCACTGGGGGTCAGCCCTGTCTCCTCTATTGTGAGTGACACAGATATATCATAATCATGGCCAGCCACAAAAAAGCAGGGCAGCGTTGAGTTTCGTGGCAGGAGCCAATCCTGCCACACTCTGGGCCTGAATAATGGATGAAGAGACTGGCAGGGAGACAGAGCTGCCCTGGGGGTGGTGAGTGGGTGGAAAAGGTACTTGGTGGGTTGCTGTTCCTTAGCACAGCCACTAAAATGAGACATCTGGGTCACCTCTGCTCATGCCATGCTTGGCACAGTGTGTGCTCTCCAGAGCTTTGCTGGTACTGGGCTCAGCAGAATAAGCCAATTTGAGCCTCATGGAGTCATTTCCCTGGGATTAATGTGTCAAAGGGAGCTGCAGAGCAAACAGGGAAAGAGATTCAGGTCTTGCTGAGGTGATTAACACCTGTTTGGAAGCCTATTCAGACTTCTTTGCCTACTCCTCTCCTTCCCCCACAACAGGGAAGTGGTGACTGGTGTTTTAGAGCTGTCACCAGAGAAGGAACAGCAGAAGGGACCCCAGTCACCAGAGCTGGTGCACATTTCCCACTCCACACAGCCCAGTTCCCATTTGCCTTCAGGACAGGATCAGTCCAGCCTGTTGATGTCTCTGTGGGAAGGGAAAGGCACAGACAGTCTGAATGTGTCACCCCACTCCCACACAGTCTATACTGGGACGTGCATGTTGCCACCTGGAGATGTTCAGTCACTGAGGACTTTGCTCCCTCTCTGCAGTGAAGGGACCTGCCTGTGACCTGGAGAACATCCCAAGAGGCAAAAATGGTGGGAATACCCAGCGTGAATCCCAGCCCTAAAGCAAATACTCACGTTTTTCCCTCGGTCCTGGCTGGGCTCCCCTGGAGCCAGTTCTCCGATAAGCAACGGCTTGAGGAACTTCTGCACCAAGGTGGGATTGATATGGAAAGCCTGGAATGCATCCTGGAGCAGAAACAGCAGTCAGTGTGTGAGATTCAGGAGTGAGCTGTGCTTCCTATCCACTGTGTCAATGCCACCCACCTCCAGCAGCTGTGGTGATCTCCACTCCTGTGATCACTGCTTGGGGCATTAATTCCACTACAGGTGGATGGATTTGCTTCTCTGTTCTCAAGGGAATGGTGAGACCTGGAATGCTATCCAGCCATATGGTGGAAAGCACCTCAAGAAATGTTTTCTAGGCAACTAAATACTTAAACCCTGTTAATTCCCTGAGAAGGTAGGCAGAGAGGAATTTGTGCAAATCCCTACCAGGATATAAATACCTTTGGAAAGTCTGATGCTGGAGAGGGGTTGACTGTGGTGACTGAACCTGGATGTGACTACAAATATAAAACAAACACAAAAAAACCCCACCAAAAATACACAAAATATTACTGGGTGTAGATCCCAGCAGTAAAACAGCTGAGGAAAAAAGTGGTGACTTTATTTTGGAGCCTGCCTTTCCTTTTATTCTGTAAAATGAGTAACTGAGCACTCCCCTAACTCTTCTTTTTTCTAGAACCATATTCTGGATATATTGGCCATTCTCCCTGAAGGTCCAATGTCTTAGAAAGGAAGCCAACCAACATTTGGTTGTACACCACAGTTTTAAGCATTTGCTCTGAAGTTCTTGCTGTCAGACTTTGCAGTGGCTGGGACCCTCTTCAAAAAGGGACTTACACCAAGAAGCAACTTTACTCATCACTCCAATCATGCTAAGCAGGTTAGAAGTCTTGAAGTGATTACAATTATCTATAGATAAGATTTCATGTCATTTCAGCAATACAATCTAATTAAGGGATGAAACTCAATATTGACAAAACTTATGAGATAAATCCTATCCTATGTACTCCTGAGGCTGGAAAAGCAGGAAACCAGCTGGAATATGCTTTTTTATCTTACATATTTTCAAGACTTCTTCTAATATGAAAGAATAATGCCTTCTTTGTAGAGTACTTTTGATCCTGGCACTCCTGACTTTACCTGGCTCTTCTTTTTCTCTACTCCTTCCCATTTCCACATATTTTTGTCCACCTGTATCCTAAATATATGGGGGCATATATTTGGTGTGAGTGGTGAGATGGTGCCCAACCTTCCTTTCACATGCCATGGCTTAAATTTTAACCCCAAAGACAGTGGGAAGGACAGAAAGTTGACCAAGATCAGAAACCCTTACTCTGTCCTTGCCATTTCCTTACTGCACAGAATTAGAGTTAATTCCTGGAATCCACCTAGGAGAGCTGTAATGATTAGTTCCATCAAGTGCTACGATCAGAATGAAAAAAGTTTAAAAANGCTGTCAGACTTTGCAGTGGCTGGGACCCTCTTCAAAAAGGGACTTACACCAAGAAGCAACTTTACTCATCACTCCAATCATGCTAAGCAGGTTAGAAGTCTTGAAGTGATTACAATTATCTATAGATAAGATTTCATGTCATTTCAGCAATACAATCTAATTAAGGGATGAAACTCAATATTGACAAAACTTATGAGATAAATCCTATCCTATGTACTCCTGAGGCTGGAAAAGCAGGAAACCAGCTGGAATATGCTTTTTTATCTTACATATTTTCAAGACTTCTTCTAATATGAAAGAATAATGCCTTCTTTGTAGAGTACTTTTGATCCTGGCATTCCTCACTTTACCTGGCTCTTCTTTTTCTCTACTCCTTCCCATTTCCACATATTTTTGTCCACCTGTATCCTAAATATATGGGGGCATGTGAGTGGTGAGATGGTGCCCAACCTTCCTTTCACATGCCATGGCTTAAATTTTAACCCCAAAGACAGTGGGAAGGACAGAAAGTTGACCAAGATCAGAAACCCTTACTCTGTCCTTGCCATTTCCTTACTGCACAGAATTAGAGTTAATTCCTGGAATCCACCTAGGAGAGCTGTAATGATTAGTTCCATCAAGTGCTACGATCAGAATGAAAAAAGTTTAAAAACAGGAGTCAGGAGTATTGTGCTTTTTCCACCTTTGTCCCATTGCCCAACAACTGTAAGGACCAACTAAACCTCCCTCCTGGCTCTAAACAGAAAGTGCTCCCTGTGCCCAGCTGACCCTTCTGGGAGCTGACCTCCATCAAAAGACCTGGATCCCAAAGTCCACCAAAATCAATAGAAACTTCCACCTCATTCCAAGGCTTTGGCTTGAGCTTCAAAACAATACTCTGGCCACACAGGTTTTGCTGTGAGATGTACAAATGTGTGTGTTTGTGTGTGTAGACAGTTATTGTGGCATTTTCAGCTCTTGGATCCATGAATGTGTCACTGCAGTGTGAACTCTGATTGCTGGTTTCCTTCCCTGGGGCAATTTGCAAATGATGTGAAAAGAGGAAGGAAGAGCAGAATGAGTGGGGGAGTGAAGAGCTCTGACTGTGCCTGCTGCAAGGCTTTGGAATTTGGGGTGGAAAAAAGAGGGAAGAAGGAGAGTTGTTCTACAATGTATATTGTGTTAAAGTGTAACTTAAAAATCATAGAGCCATAGAATGGGTTGGGTTGGAAGGGACCTTAAAAAACATCTTGTTTCACCCCCTCAGGGGCACCTTCCATTATCCCAGGTTGCTCCAAGCCCCATCCAACCTAACCTTGATCACTTGCAGGGATGGGGCAGCCACAACTTCCCTGGGAAATCCATTCCAGGGCCTCCCCACCCTCACAGGGAAGAATTCCTTCCCAATACCCAATATAACCCCCGCTCTGTCAGTGTGAAGCTATTCCCCCTTGTCCTGTTACTCCATGCCAACCACACTTGTTGCTAAGGAGAATCAGAGAAAGATGGATGCTGTGTACAAAATAGGAATGTAAACATATTTATCAATGCTTTTTCCTTCTCCTAAACTCTTCTAGTTGTCACACCTTGCAACACAGAATGAAACTTGTCAGCTAAGCCTTGTCAGGGTCAAGGCCAAGCCTTTCTCACCCTGAATAAGAGAGAGGGGTATTTTGGCAGTAAACTGTTACTCACTACAGAGAAGCTGGAAAACTGATGCCAATCCTGTTTTAGTGCTCAGAGTGGTGATTTAACAATTTCAGAGCATTTTTAAGCCCATGACTTCATGGCATGAGATGAATGAAGGGTGGGAAGGTGGATTGGGAGCTGGGAGGAGGACCAGCAGTCCTGGAATCACAAACCTGTGTTTCAGCCTCCCTTTTAAGTATTCCAGACAAATGTAATAGCAGATGCTTTTTGGTTTCTAATGGAGATATTGGAGTTAAATTCGATTTCAGCAGCTCTGTGTTTAAGTAGCTGAAAGTAAAACCTGGCCCATTTTTTGGAGGGAGAAAGTTATTCATTCAGAGGATTCACTGGAAAGGGACAGGAGTGCCAAAATGCAGCTCAGTGCTTCAAGGAAAAAGAATGGAAAATAATCACAGAACGCAGGGAAAAGGGAGCAGATGGAAAGGGAAGGTTTGTGGTTCCGCCTCCTCCTGGCTGAGGTGCCAGGAGCTGTGGGAAACCAACAGTTAATGTTACTCTGCACATTTTGGGAAAGGCTTTGAGTCAGTTTGAACTTCATTAACATGCCCTGAGGATAGAACGTGCTCTCTGGATGCACTTCTGAGGAAGGTGGTTTTGAAGGAAACTGCAGACAACAAAGAATTAATTTCTAATTTGTTCCTTTTTCAAGGCTGGGTTTGTTTGATTTGGTTTCTTATTTTTTAAGTTGCTGAAACCTGAGAGGTGACTGAACCCAGCATGGGAGCAGCTGCAGCAGCAGCAGCAAATGGTTTGGACTGCTTTTTTTTTTTTTTTCGTTTTCTGTAGCAACCTGTAGCTAAATTCCCTCATGAATTCTCTCCTGATGAAAAAAAAAAACTAAAAAGCTCCTTGTTTTAAAGCCTCACAGAAGCAACTTTGAGACACATCCTCTCCTTAACCCTTCCCGTGCTTGGCTGCGTGACTCTGCATGTCAAAAGCTACACACTTTAAAAAAAAAGGAAGATCTGGGACACTTTGCTCCTGGATTCAGAGCTCCAGGCACCGCACGGACACGAGACAAAGGCAAACCAGCAGGATTTATAAGCAGAATCCTTCGCTGCGGATCGCCAGGGCTCATCCCTCATGCAGGGACCAACCTTTGGGCTCCTCAAAGCAGCGCAAGGGCTGAGCCGGGTGTGCGGCAGGTGGTGGGGAGATGGGAAAGGGAAGAGGCAGGGAGGGAAGGAGGTGTCAGAGGATGCTGCCGGAGCCGGGAGAGCCGCAGGCTCAGTGCGGGGGGGTCCTTACCGTGGCATCCTCGCCGGCGCTGTGGGCGATGACTCGCTGTCCCCCCGGGTGTCTCTTGAGCCACTTGGTGACATTGTAAACCTTCCGCTCTATCACCAGCCAGCTGTCCGTCCTCCGGTTGTGCTTCTGGATCTCCTCCCAGGTGTAGAAGCGGATCGGCGCCGCCGGCTCCCCCGAGTCCCCCCCTTGCTCACCCCCTTTCCCCATGGAGCCACTCGGTTCTTTGTCTCCTTGCCCAAAGGGGGAGGTTCGGGTTGGGGGGAAGTGTCCCTGCGCTTCTTAGGGATGCGCCGGAGGGGAAGAGCTTTCCTTGCGGGGTTTAACTCAGCTGATGCCCCGCTCTCTCCCTTCGCTCATGTCCTCCCTTCTCTTTGTCTCGCGCTTCCCAGCCCTTGGAATCTCTCCGCCTGCTCGGAAGTGCCCTCTAGGCTGCCTGTCCCCGCACTTTCTCCTCGCACACAGCCCTGTGGGAAGCTCGGCCCCTTCCAACCCCCTCCCTCCCTCTCGGGCATCATCATCCTCCTCCCCTTTCCAGCATCCTCCTTTCCCCCCGCGGCATCTCCCCCTTGCCCGGTGCCGCCGGGGTTCCCGGAGGGATCAGCCGAGCCCGAACGCCAATCCCGGCCGTCCCGCCGCCCTCCCGCTCCCGCCCATTGGCCCGCACCGATCTTTCGAAGCGCGGGGCGGCTGCGGGCCGGGAGGGAGGGAGGGAGCCCCTCGCCTCCTCCTCCTCCTCCTTCTCCTCGCTCTGGGCTTCGTCGTGTCCTCGTGTTTTTGGCTCCTGCTTTAAAGAGCTGACCTGCTCNGGTTAACCATGGAAACCCACAAGGGCTTCGGTGGGAAGGGACCTCAAAGATGATCCTGTTCCATCCCCCTGCCATGGACAAGGACACCTTCCACTGTCCCAAGTTGCTTCAAACCCTGTCCAACCTGGCCTTGGACATTCGCAGGGATGAGGCAGCCACAGCTTCTCTGGGCAACCTGTGCCAATGCTTCCCTCACAGGGAAGGATTTCTCCCTAATATCCAATCTAAACCTCTCCTCTTTAGTTTAAAACATTCCCCCTGTCCTATCAAATGTTTAATCCCCATCAAATATTTTAACTCACAACAGAATTTCCTCTTTAGCCAATTCCCACACCTTGATGCTGAGGGATAGCACGGGATGAGAGACCACCTCTGTGACTGGAAGCACGAGGTGCCTCCAGTCCTGGTGCTGTTTTCCAGCCCCAGCCAGAGCAGGGACAGTCCAGGAATGCTCTGTGTTTTTCCCTGCTGCCATTGGCCTGAGGGAGCTGACACTGGTGAATATCTAAAAATTGTTCTTCTCCATTTCTCCCCCCGTGCTCCCCACTCAGGCAACAGGAACAAAGTGAGAGAATCTAAATGTGCACCCCTTCTACACCAGTGAGAACCACTGTGCTGCCTTTGTGCCAAGCCATGCTACAGCTTTGCTCTGCTTCTGCCTAGTGTTAATGCTACAGGAGGATTTCAGCCTATTAAAGAGTCTTTTCCTGTGGTGTGGGGTGAGGAAAGTCAGAAATGAGAGGAATGTTTTCCTAAGACGTGCTAGTTTTATTTAGTTTGGTTCAAAATAGCCCTCTGACAAGGATCATACTAAATTACAGCAGGGCTGTGCTGAGAGGGGGCTGTGGCTGTGCTCTGAGCCAGGAGGTTGTGCTTTAGCCCTCAGAGGTCCTTACCCAAAAAAAAAAACCCCAAAAAAACAACAACAACAACAAAAAACAAACCACCCAGAAAAACCCAAACAACTTTATAATTCCATGTAGAAGGAGATTGCAAAGCTGAAGCTTGGAGATGTCTAAGAGGATGGAGAGGCCCTGTGAGCAACACAGAGAAAGGAATGGCTTTAAGCTGACTGAGAGTGGGTTTAGATGGGATATTGGGAAGAAATTCTTCCCTGGGAGGGTGGGGAGGCCCTGGCACAGGTTGCCCAGAGAAGCTGTGGCTGCCCCATCCCTGGAAATGTTGAAGGCTGGATGGGGCTTGGAGCAACCTGGGACAGGGGAAGGTGTCCCTGCCCCTGGCAGGGAGTGGAAAGAGATGAATTTTAAGC
The DNA here is from genome assembly GCA_013400695.1 of Neodrepanis coruscans. Classification (NCBI taxonomy): domain Eukaryota; kingdom Metazoa; phylum Chordata; class Aves; order Passeriformes; family Philepittidae; genus Neodrepanis; species Neodrepanis coruscans. Next base: position 2,410 of record VYZS01004623.1, on the reverse strand, counting down.
ACCCTATGGAATGAGATGATAAGGAGGTTGGTACATTTGGGAATCGACTCTTTCACCTGTAGATGGACACAGAAGCAAAGTGAGCACCCAGAACTCCTCATCTGGATATTTCCCACAGTTAATTGTAGAACAACTTAATGACAAGTCATTGAAAGATGCCTCTGAAGAAATCCCTGTCACATTCACCCTGCAGCAGCACAGGCAGTCAGGCTTCATGCAGCATTTGTTCCGAGTTTTCTTTGGCTCCTGGGGCACAAAGCAGCCCCAGCAATGAGAGAAGAACAGACTCTGCTCTATGGCCAAGTAGGTGAAAGGCTGCAGTGGCTGCACGGTGTAGCTTTAGCAGCACAAAGAGCTTGTGTGAGGGACATAAAAGCCCTGAGTTTAACCAAATAGTCACGAGATGGGGGCAAAAAAAGGTGAGAAACATGAAAGGAAAGAATGTGTGGAAGAGGGGATATAGAGGAGTGTGAAACAGAGGGAGAATTCCTTCCTGCAGGAAGCACATGCAGGGGTTTGTCTGTCCCTCAGGGTGATGTAGAATTAGAGAAACTCATGAGTTAATGCTGGATATCTTGCTGGATTAGTCTGGAATGAGGAAAAAGTGAGGGAAAGTGGTAGTTCAGGGATTTTTATGCTGTGTCATGCACTGGTATAATGTAAAGAAAAACCCTGAGGAAAGCATTCTAAAAATGTAGTAAAAAATGACATTTTCTGTGTCTGCTGTCTCACCCCTTGACTGAATTTCGTGTAGAAGCAAGTAAGATCAGATAAGTTTCCTTTAATTTGTTTTTGAGTAAGGACTGGAGTCTCCATTAATCCCTGCAGGTTGATTTTCACATGAGCACCAGACTGGCTCCAGCACATGGAAATGCCCTGTGGTTGTGCTGTAGTCCTCATGGAGGCAGAGAAAATCCTACTTTTTCCCCAGTTTAAGAGATCCATCACTTGACTTCCTGGCATGTGGTGGGGAAAAGGAGGCAGTAGGAGAGAGCAGGGCATGGGAAAGCCATGGAGCAGGTGTGTGAAGGGGAAAAAGAGGATGGGCTAAGGGTGAGGGAACCAGAGGTTAGGCAGGGATGCTGTTGCAATCAACATATTTGAAATAAAGATCAAATCCTATCAAAGCTGTGTTGATGTTTTATAGCATGACACGTTCCGTGATCTCCAGTTGGTGACACTTTTCCCAGTCATGGGAGAGTGGCTGAGAGCTGAGGACCTTTGCAAGGGAAACAACCAACAAAGGAACAGAAATCCCCATTGTGCCCTGGCTGGCAGGGATTCCACATTGTGCCGTGGATCTGGGGCTGGCTCAGGGATTATCAGGGTCAGGGCACAAACTGCTCTGGCTGCCAAGGAGGCAAAGGACACAATGACGCTGCTGGAGTACAAAAAGCAGAAGACTCTGCAAGGCCCCATCAGGACAGGAATAAGGAGAGAAATGCTCTGTTCTGGCACTGCCTTGTCAGTAGAATCTCACTTGTAATAATGTCTAATTAAAACTCCATCTTACTGGTGTTCTCCTGTTATCACCAGATTCTTTTCTCCTTACTCAGATTTTGCTTTCCAGTGTGTTAAACTCTAAACAATTGCTTCCTCACTCCCTCAGTTACTGAGCTGACTTTACTTCTTCTGAAGGACAAAAAATAAGTTTATTTTTATCTCATCCCTTACATATTCCTGATAGCTTTTTCTGGCAAGATGTAAACTCCTCCCAAATCCCAATCTTTCTCTTCCTGCAGTCCACACTGTAACACATTCATTCTTTCTTTCTGTCCTATTTGTTTGTTTGCATCTAAATGTTAACAGTTAATTGTTAGGGCAGAGCACTGAGCAAATACTCCATGAAGTCAATATGGGCTGAAGAGACACTGTTTATTTGCAAAATCAAGACTTCTTTGTTGGTATGAAGTGTTAGCAATCCAAACAAAGAGTTCCAGCTACAACAGTAACTCATTTAGACCAAATTGTTCAACTATTACAGCTCACTCCCAATAACACAAGAAGAATAGAGGAAACATTTCGAGTTTCTCCACCTTCTTCTGGTGGAGCACTTCCAGAGCACTTGTGGTTCCTAAGCCTGATGACAGTGAGCTGTCAAGAGCTTCAAGCTCTCCCCTGGTTGTAGTACAATGACAAAATTAGTGGTTTCTCCCTGCATTTGTTTCATCAGCATGGCTGTTTTAATTGCACTGATGACAGCAGCTTGTAAATCACACCACCACAGTTCCCATGTCCCCGGCATCTTCAGCTTTTCTTAAGCTCAACCAAAGCCAAGAGCTGATTCTTCCTTTAGAATGTGCTCTTTTAAACTGTATTTTTTTTCTCTGATTTCACACCTCACCATCCATCATTCTAACTAATTTTCCCTGATGGTAAAAGAAAGGCTGCTGTTCTTTTAGTCCATCTC
>VYZS01004617.1:41440-51757 GCA_013400695.1 Neodrepanis coruscans | reverse complement strand
AATGGCTTTATCTTTAACCCACAACAATAATAATCCAGCATTCAGTAATAATCCAGCATTCAGTAATACTACTTTGCCTTGTTACTACTTGCAGTAAACTTAACTATCATCCTTTTTGCTTACCTCTCACTCTAGCAATAAACAGGGTACCTGTATTCTCTCACAAGGGAAAGTTTTCTGTTGAATGTGCTAACACAGCACAGACTGAGTTCTGCCAGTTGTTCTTTGAGCTGAGGGAGAAAAGTCAAGCCCCGCCTACTGTCCCAGGGGTTGAAATCCATAGATGGCTCACCCTCCGCTCATGTAATTGTACCCATGCTGTCCAGGTAAGGGACATGCTTAAGGAAAAGAAACCAAGTATTTCCCCTCGATCAACTACTTTGAAAACTTTAATAGAGTTTATGCAAAGTTTGTGAAAGCTAAGCTAAACTATTGACAGTGTTGAATTATGAGAATAGAAAGGAAGGCGTAAGTCTCTTCAGATAATTACCTTTATGCTTTTCAAATGTATGGGATAGTCCATCCAAGAGTTTAACCAAGCTTAAGTATGTTTTACTTGTGAACTCTTCAGGCAGCTTTTTGCCATTGATGCATCACCTTGATAATTCCCTTTTTATGTTTGCTTCAACATACACAAAATATCTGACTCATTTCAGAAGTGCACTTTAAGGATTCTTACTAAAAAGCTTTGCAATAGTCTAAGAGAAAAAAGCATTCTGCAAATAAAGAACAGCATTAACTATTCTATTTTTGGAAAACGAGTGCAGTGCCAGTTAGCCCGCAGCAGTCTGAAGGCAAAATTCCCCATCCTCTACCAGGCAAGGTCACTGGAGTTGTGTGTGCATGTTGACATAACCTTTTAATGCATATACCCATTTAAAATAATTATTTTGCATGTCAAGCCATATCTTCTTCTTCTTCTAAGTTCATTTCCACTGTGTAATGGATGGCTTGAAATCCAATTTAACTCATTTTCATGATGCAGTTTTCTTCCATGTCTACTATTTCAGCGCATATTACATCTTCACTACTTCTGAATATCTCTTATTAAGTAATAATTGCAAATATATATACCATAAATTTCAATTCTGTAATTTCTCCTTTTAGTCGACTCTAATGTCCATCATTTATAAAAGCTAAAAAAAAAAAAAAAGCTGTAGAATAAACATAGGCTTCAGCTCTATTCCTTATCCTAATCATTGAACAAAGACATTTCATAGCTATTTATTTATTTCTAAAACCAGTTCCTTTTTCTTTTGAATATTTTAATGTGTTTTGCCTTTATAATAATTGATGTGCAGTTGTGCAATTTGGTTGGATCACAGATTTTTTTTCAAAGCTGGAAATGAAATTTGCTAGCATCTTTTTTCTCATCCTCAAAAGATCAGTTTGAGGTATCTGAAACACTGTTACAAACCAAAGCTAAAGAGAGAAACAAGAGAACTAGGGATTGTGGGAAGGTCCAGAGAATCTGCTACCCTTCTAACTCAGCTGAAGCATGGAAGGGGTCTGGAGGGATGCTGAGGGAGTGTTACCCTTACATCACACATGGAGGAGGGTTTGAGGTTTGTGTTTTGTACACAGATTTTTTTGTTTCTTTTGCAATCTTCATATGAAGTTCTTCCTGCTTATGCAAGACCGAGTCTTTCAAAAGATTCAAGTGTGAGAAGAAAATTCTTAGATTTGTCTACTTTAAAACAAAAAAAAAACAACAAACAACAACAACGGAAGAAAAACCAGTCTATCTTAAATCTGGCTACTTCACAGAAACTGAATTTCACAGGCCCTTCTATTAAAGCTGTTTTTTTGTGCAATTCTGTTTCACAGATGGGGTAGGCTGTTTATCACCAGGTGTTTTTGTATTGCCTTCAAGGGGTTCTAGACTTGACTATTCCATTCTAAACAGATTCAGCTTGATCCCAATGAAACCTTCAGGAGAGGGTGGTAGTGATTTCTACTTCCATGTAAAGGATAGTTCTGCCTACAAAGTGGCCATAAAACCAGCAGGCAGGAACTTTTTAAGTTGTTGTCTGTCAGTTATTTCCATATAAAATACACATTATTTGGAAGTTAAATTTAGGTTGGTTTCCCCAATCTGTCAGTTCTACCAACTTAAGATGACAGTCAAGCAAAGTTCTTCCCATGCATAATTATCTTTAACGAAGACTCCTCTGGCCCAGTTAGTTCATTGACACTTGAGCATTGTTTCCTGTCAGCATTTTTTGCACAGCCAGTGCAAACTAGAACTTAACAGTGCAGATGATAAACAAGAAAATGTTGAACCTGGTTTACTGTCAGCACATCTCCTCTGCTGGGCTTGCACACCAAAGAAAATAGTTAAAACATCAGTTTGAAAGGCAGGCTAGTAGCTGTGCCTTTGAATACACATAAATAACATACTGAGTAGGTGGTAATTTTACATTGGAATGGGAGATGTTAGATAAAATCTCTTCTCAGTGCAGTTTTTGAAATACCTGGGGCTGAATGCTGCTGCCTTTCACATATGTTTCATTCTGGCTTTTGCTTTACACTTGTACCTTCTTTTTAACCAACACCGTGGAAAAAAACTTCTGGGACAAATAAGTTATCAAGGAAGAGATAATTTGACAATTAGTTTGGCTTACTTCTTTAAAAAATAAGTATATTATAGTGCCTGAGTATCTCACTTTTATTTTCATCCACTTTTGGCCTTAGAAAGTTGGAAAGTTTTATATGCATTGTGCATAGGTAATAGCATGGCGCCAGGTAGGGGCTTCTCTTATACAATAAACAGTTATTTCAAATTGAATGCAACAAACTGATAACTGCTACTTAAAGAATGATAAATGTATTTTATAAAACATCCTTTACCATATAATATTTGTCTTATATACAAATCAGTGAGCCAATCAAATACTGATTTCCATTTGAAACCCAGGTCAGGTATCTCTGCCAGTCTCAAGTCAGTATTCAAGCCCTCAACAGGAATGAGCTGATCTCCCCGTTTTTTAATTTGTTTGTACAGGGCAACACACACTTGGTTCTACAATAGATATTTCCTTCTATTGTACTGCTATCTGCTTTTCACAATAACTTATGGAATCATATTATGCACCACTCATCTAGTAGCTAGGAAACATCCATAAATTCTGCTTTGATGAAAGACCACTATGCCACACGTGACACCCACGAGACATTTATGTTGTACCCACTCACATCCAGAAGTCAGTGAGTCCTTTATGCCTAAATGATTGCTTTCAGTGGCAGACGAAACTGACTTCTCTACTTCTCCAGACACATGAATTTTTCAGCATAATGCTTTTTGTAGGAAAGGGGATCAAAGTAAAGATGCCTAACCCCATCCATATCAACATCTTCAGACATAAAGATGAAGAGCTTTAAATATGTTTGCACAAAGATTCTTTCAGCATTACACAAGAAATGACATATGTACTAGTGTCAACACTGCAGAACTTTATAAATGTACTTAAAGATGGATTTGTCAGTTAATAGCAAAATCCTAACATTTGCTAACATAGTCAACAGAGGACTGTTTAAAGCAGACAGATTGTTATTTACAGCTGTGCCAGATGGGACAGTTTGAAAAATATTTAACTGCTCTTTAGTTAACATCATCCAAATAGTTTTAAATTGCTGAGGTTTTTATTTTTTGAGAAAAATTTATCTGCAAATATTTTTATGCTCCTGCTGCTGACTACAATAATATGTGCACATAAATAAAGGACAAACTGCCTACAGGAAACTATTACTGGAGCTTACACAGTAGAAGCATTAAATATTAATAAATTAATACATTTATTTTTGTACAAAGTGACTGAACTTTGTGGGAAATTTGTGTGTTATTTACTGTAATACATTATTTTAACATGATATTTATACTGTATTGTGGGTTGGCGGGGAATTAGTGCCATCTGTGTGTCTGGCTCTCAATGGTCAATAAGACTGTTAAAGAAGGGGCACTGAAGTGGTGTTGTTTTGATTCAGTGTTATCTTCCTATTTCTTTAGGCCCTACATGTCTCTGCTGTTTTCCTCCACCTTCTGTAATATTCTCTAAGATACGTAAAATCACTTTAACAAAAGATTTTGGCGGGACGTTTGTATTGATGGGGCAGAAACACCATGGCATGCAGAGCTGGACAGAGCTTTCTGGATTGAAACTGAAAGAAGTGTTAGTTTTTCTATAAAGCCAGAAGCAATCAGTAAAATACAATTGCAATGTTCTCATCAGACCTTCAAAGAACCACTAAACAGCTAGTTCATATTTGAGCAGCAAACCATACTGTTTTACAAGCTTTTATTGATTCTGTTAACGTTGTTTGTGTTACATTTCATGTACCTGGTGTATATGCCTGGGAATATGTCTATATGAGCCAAGTTTTTTTCCTCCAAGACAGCTATGTAGATTAAAGCACCTGAACTCCATAGTTATCTTCTATTGCCCCTTGAATATGATTTAACTCGGATCTTAAATGACATCTCTGGGGACATCACAACTTCAGTCTTTGGGTTATCTGCTAGGACTTCTAGCAGTGCTATGAATTTTGTTTTGTTTTGAGCCTGTGATCCACTGAAACCTGGGGAAAACTAATTTTACGTGCACTGAAACAGCCATTGTTAGCTCAGTCTGGATTTGGAGCATTAGCCATCTGATGTCAGTTCCATATAGCCTAGGGACAAGAAAAAAACACACAAAAGAGGAGATACAGGTAATTAGCTTGCCCTTCCTCCTATGGCACATCAGGGCATGGTTTTTCTCCAGTTGCTTGGGTGGTGCTAGGACTGCCCCAAGCACTGGACCCAGACCCTGAGCAAGCCCCATCCTTTATGTCTAACACCACAAGAGTTTCCATGAGGAAACTCTCTCCCTGTAGCAGGGCTTTCTCTGCTCCTCTTGGCCTCATATATTCAAAGAGGAGATAATATGTTATGTGCATCTAAAAACAAAAGCTGCTTTATTATGGTGCATCAATGTGCATAAATAAAAGTCCTGAAGTTTTCATTTGATGCATGCTGCTAGGTTGTGTTTCTCTCATGGCATCGCCTAAAGCATGAATTTTAGCACAGGTGCAGAATAAATTTTGAATTTCCTCTGCCATTTTAAATATGATGTCTTCCCTACACAAATACTTTTTGCAGATGTAGGCATTTTGAATGTATGTTTAAAAAGAACCTTCTATTTGTACCAAGTAGTTTGGACATAGTCACTATTTTATTAGCCATTAAATCAATTAACCTGTGCACTATTTCTGCTGTTATGCCTGGAAATAAATGACAAGATTCTTGTAAGGTTAAAGCAATATTTATTCACTTTTAGTTTTCCATGGGGCAGGGGATGAGCTTGGTACTGTTAGTCACTGCTTGGTTAGTGGTTCCATTGGGTTTGTGATTGGATTTTTTGTTGGTTTGGGATTTTTTTTTTTAATTATATTTTGGGGTCGGGTTCTTTTTTGTTATTTTTGGGGGTTGTTTGGGGTGGGTTTTTTGGGGGGTGGGATATTTATTTGTTTTGAAACTGTAAAAATAGAAGGAGTTGCTACCACTCAGGAAGAACATGAAGTCAGAAAATACAGTAGTGTGCAGCTGGAGAAATTTAAGAAAAATATTTCACAGTAGTAGAAGCATTAACACATTGGATCAATATCCAAATGAAATCTACTGTTCTGGTCCTTTTTTCACTCTTCAGTAGATGAACAAGGAAAAGGAAGTATAGGGAACAAAAGGAAGAAAAAAGAAAAGTTCTTAGAGACCTGGGAGCTGAGTTTAAGTTCTCTTGTTCTCATTTTAAAATTAAATTTGCAAGATGATAAACCAATAGTGATTTAGTCATGGTAATTTCAGATTTGGCACAGTCTTTTGTGTGCTGTGCAGAGATCAGGAAAGGTCTATATTCTGGTTTTCAAAGTTTTCTCTTGAGACATAGGCTGACTAAATAACATATATTCTGTATTCTATTTTAACATACATCTTCAAAAAATATGTACTATTAGGGAATGGATGTTTTCCAGGACTGTGAAGACTGCAGCAAGTTACAGCAACTGCAGACTTTTGAAACAGTTAAAGGCCAATATAAAAGATTTCATTTATACTGGCCTCTGATAGTCATGTAGAGCTGCTGCTGAGTTCTGATCTTTACTCTCTGGTCAGAGCTGTGAAAGTCTAACTGACCCCAAGGAAGAACCTCAGCTATTTGACTCCTACAAGAGGTTTCAGGGTAAGGACAAGCAAAAGTTACGAGGTACCCAGCACCTCCTCTGCCAAGTGGGTTCTGGACTGTATATCTAAATATAAAGGAATTGCCTTATCCCCACTTCCTCAAAAAAAAAATCCTAGGTGGCTTAGTAGGGGAGATTTTCTGAGTGGTATTGCTGATCCACTTTAAAGCACGCTGGATTTATCACAGCCTATTTTCAGCCTAGCTAGATATGCATACAAAAGACAGCAATTCATCAACCTTATGTTTTCTATCTCTATTTTTCTAGGAATTTATATCAATTGGTGCCACTGTGACAAGATTTTCATTATTTAATTTAGAAATTTAGAAACCTGTCCTGAACTTTCTTTGTGGACAATGAAGAGAAAAAGATGGAATGCAAATCCTCTCATCTGTTTCAGACACTTTCTTCTCAGATATAAGCACTGCACCCTGGAAGGTCTACTGAACACAAACAAAATGCAAAAAAACCCTTAGTTTATAGATGTTTGCATTACATGTGTCCAAGAGGAACAAGAGAGCTGGGAAAGGGTATAGAGCACAAGTGTTTTGAGAAGAAGCTGAGGGAACAGGTTGTTTAGCCTGGAGAAGAGGAGGCCTTGGGGAGGCCTTATCACTCTCTGCAACTGCCTGAAAGGAGGTTGTAGCCAGGTGGGGGTTGATCTCTTCTCCCAGCTACTGAGTGACAGGACTGGCCTCAAGTTTTGCCAAGGGAGGCATGGATTGGATATTGGGGAAAATTTCTTCATGGAAAAAGTGTTCAAGCCCAAAAACAGGCAATCCAGGGAAGTGGTGGAGTCACTGTCCCTGCAAGTTTTTAACAGATGTGCAGACATGGGACATGGCTTAGAGATGGACTTGGCAGCAGTGGGTTAATGGTTGGATTCAATCTTATAGGTCTTTCCAGCCTAAACAATTACATATGTCCACATTTAACCAAATATATCTCGTCCCTCAAAGTTTTCAGTCCTCTTCAGAATTTCATATCATTTGAAGTAGAAACTACATCTCTTCTTTTAAATGGGTGAATTAAAATTGTATAAAAATATTGCTCCTCTCAGAATTGTATCACTGAAATGCTGTGCTAAGTTTCCAAAGTAAAAAGACTCTCTTACAGTAAAAATATTCTCAGTCACAGATTGAGCTGGCATGGGACACTTAAAGCAGAGTGGAGATCTTTACAGCTGATTCATGGAATATTTATTCATCCTAAATAAAATTAAAAAAAAAATCCAAATGAAAAAGTTGATTTCAGGGAAGCAGAATATGAAAATGAACACTGTGATGAGCATAAAGGATGTCTGGCTGGCTGTAGGTGGGAAAAACATTTCATTTTGCCATTAATTCCCTTCCAGATCTAAAGGTAGCTCGCCCATGTCCCTGTCTGTGATTTTTTAAGAGTCTAGCATTACAAGATTAATTAGCTGTTCATCAACCAAGATGCACATAAAACATACTGCNGGTGGAGTCACTGTCCCTGCAAGTTTTTAACAGATGTGCAGACATGGGACATGGCTTAGAGATGGACTTGGCAGCAGTGGGTTAATGGTTGGATTCAATCTTATAGGTCTTTCCAGCCTAAACAATTACATATGTCCACATTTAACCAAATATATCTCGTCCCTCAAAGTTTTCAGTCCTCTTCAGAATTTCATATCATTTGAAGTAGAAACTACATCTCTTCTTTTAAATGGGTGAATTAAAATTGTATAAAAATATTGCTCCTCTCAGAATTGTATCACTGAAATGCTGTGCTAAGTTTCCAAAGTAAAAAGACTCTCTTACAGTAAAAATATTCTCAGTCACAGATTGAGCTGGCATGGGACACTTAAAGCAGAGTGGAGATCTTTACAGCTGATTCATGGAATATTTATTCATCCTAAATAAAATTAAAAAAAAAATCCAAATGAAAAAGTTGATTTCAGGGAAGCAGAATATGAAAATGAACACTGTGATGAGCATAAAGGATGTCTGGCTGGCTGTAGGTGGGAAAAACATTTCATTTTGCCATTAATTCCCTTCCAGATCTAAAGGTAGCTCGCCCATGTCCCTGTCTGTGATTTTTTAAGAGTCTAGCATTACAAGATTAATTAGCTGTTCATCAACCAAGATGCACATAAAACATACTGCAAGAAAGATGATATTGCTACTATTAAGAAAGATGATATTGCTACTATTATGGCTTTTAAATAGATTTCTCATCTCTTGATTGCTTTGCTTCCTTGTAATTGAACAAATAGTCTTTACTTACATTACTCCTTCAATAACTCCTGTAAGAAATTCTTGACACACCAAACAATTCTACACAGCATTTCTTTTCATTATAAGCGTTTTATTTCAGCACTTCAGATACTCATTTTCTATTCAGCAATTCATTCTTTAACTTCCTGTGTATTTGAATTTGTAATGCTTTGGTAAAAGTCTTGAATTTTCAGATAAACTTTTCTTCACAAGTGTCTGTTTGCCTGGTACAAAGAGCTGCCCACCTCCTCCTATTATCAGTGCATCTACATGTACATGCCCCAGTGGCAGCAAAGATAGTGCTTATTAGTGCTATCTTCAATTATCAAAACACTTTGCAAACATTGTTTTTGGAAACTACATGGGTAAGATTTTGGAATATCATTAATGCCTTTCACTACAGAAATACTGAAGAAAGTAGGTGGCATAAAGCTACCAAAGGAGCAAATGGTTGCGATTAGAACACACATCCCTCTCTATTCAGACTCTATTTGAACCTCTTCTTTCCTTACCAAGTTCTGCTTTGGTGATATACATCAGATCAATCCTTTAAGAAAGGATTCTTAAAATATGTAGGTATTGAAAACACATTGGTGTAAGATAGGGCTGTTTGGCTTTTATGTGTCTCATAAGGGAGAGAAGAACATCATCTGCCCTTCCCTCCCCTCCATCCTCCCATGCCTCCTCCATTCCACAGTCTTTTCAGCATCACTCACAGCTCATTCTCTGAGAAGACATTTGTGTTTTGTCCCTTCAAGCTTATCAGATGTAGACTTGTGGGAGGCACAGAATGTAATTTTTTGTAATCTGTCACTATTAGGGAAAAGAACAGTGTCTTTTTGGTTCAGAAATAGTCCACTTCAAACATTGCGAATAATTTCAAGTTTTTGAAATTAAATGTATTTTGTTTGATTGCACCATTTGTATGTTTACCTCCTTCTTCCCCGTAACTAAAAGGTTACCTGAAATATTTGACTACAAAGCTATAGGAAAATTTTCAGGATATCCTGTAGAATGGCAACCTGAAGTGGTGCTTTTAACAAGGGTCTTGTTTTTGAAAGCATCTACTCAAAAGAAACATCAAGGATGAAATCATGCCTGTACAAACAGAATCCATTCACTGTCTTTTACTGTATTTCTACCATATTCAAATTTGCATCTGTTTTGGCTTTTACACATTTTAAACACACAAAAGTAGCATGTCCAGCTTTAATTATGTTAGTCCTGCCTTTGTATCTATGACTTTAATCCAAAATAGTGAATTTGGCAATCAAACCCGTGTCAGGGCTTGCCAGGCTATTGTAACCAAGAGCACCAACCTGCATGGACCACGTTATTACTCTGGGCCACATTTTAGGCTTTAAACGTAGCTCAGGAAAGTCTGGAGGTTTTATTTGATCAGTGAAAGAAATGTATGCTTTTATCCTTAAATATGACCTCACAGAAGGCTGCCCAATAAGATGGAGCTCCTGGGTGTCTACACCAATGGGCAATAACACATTCTCATAAAAAAAAAAAAAGTTTACAGTTTAGGGGATGAAATTGTTTGATCCCTAATTATTGTTTGATTGGGGATCAGTAACAAGAACTCAGCTATTTCCGTTGAGATTATGTTATGGAGATGGCTAAAAGGGGGAAAATCAGGATGCACTGGTCAATCAGCTGTGAGCTGTTAGTGTGATGTAGGTGTGGAAAAAGCTACTAACATCTGAAAATGCTTTAGGTAAGAAAATTTTGCAAGAGAAAGACTGGGCTTTGGAAAGACTCCCTGATATAAGATAGAAATGATATAGAGGAAGAACAAAAAGATAACTAAAGGAATGGATTATTCAACAGAGAAGTTACAAGAGCTGGGACAGTTTTG
>VYZS01004617.1:19592-37190 GCA_013400695.1 Neodrepanis coruscans | reverse complement strand
AAGCCTGAAGAGTTAGATGTATGTCCTTGCCATGGGAGGACAGGAGGATAGTGGGAGTTCATGCAGGCAAAACCTGACATCAAATACTGGTTCTGTCTATTGTCTAAGTTATTTTTTCACCTCAAACTGAACCAAAGAAATTCAGGAAGAAACTTTTTAAAATCACAATATAAGTAAATACTTATATCATTCAAAGGAGACTCTTAAAGCAGGTATCAGTTTAGATTATTTTCACCTGCAAAATTCAAGAAACAGTGAGAAGCAGGATATAAAATGCTAAAGAGAAAGAGCTCTTTGCTAGCAGGTCATTTAAACAAGAGACTTCTTTGAAGATGTAAAGCCATTTCACTATTATGTAGTCCCAGTCACTCAACAGGAGAATAGTGAGAGACCTATTTTATTAAAAGATATTCCCTCCAGACTATTCCAATACACTGAAAAACACTTATTTACACTCTTATATTTTACAGTGATCACAAAGAAAAGCCTTCCCTGGTTTCTAGGTCTTAGGCAACACAGTTCATCCAGTTTTGTGAGAAGATCTCTCTCACAGATACTGTAGTGAACCTGCAGAGCAGAGTAACAAACACTGGGCCTTATTCTCTGCAGTGTAATCCTATTGCTTCCTGAAGGGAAAGTGACACATACAATGGAGATCAAAAGCACTTCGCAGCAGAGATCCAGATCCCCAGAGAGAAATGAACAATAGAATAAATATTGTGAGTCATGAAGTAGCCGAAAGTACAGCTACTGAAACTAGGTAAAGCCAAAGTCGAACAGGGTTTGGGGGCTTTTTGGCATTAATGAAGAGGTTAAACTGTCAAAAGAAATCTTGTTAAACACCTGTTCCTTGTGTTTCTGCTGTTGCATCCAAATGTTATTTAAATTCTGTTCTTAATTAGTTTTTAGGTTACCATATCATGTCACCCTCACAGTCAGTATTTTGGTTCTCATTTTATTCAACCCAGAAGCAACTGTGCTTTTATTGAGAGCTGACTACTCTTGGTGTTTCAGTCCTTCACTTACATAAAAATACATGCATAGATATAGATGTAATAACCTATCACATATTTTCTTCATGATCTATAGCTCTCCTCCACTCCACCTTCCTCCCTGCTCCATCATCCTCCTTCCCTCTGACTCTCCCTTCCATATCTTGGCTAGACCAATCCATCATCTTTGGGATCAAAGATTTCAACTTTATCTCCTCCACTAACACATCTTGAGCATATTTGTCTCAGCTCTTACTGTCTCCAGTACTAAACAAGGCATTAGTCACTTCAGAGACCATTTTGCACAGCAGCAATCCTCTCTGGCAATAGCCTTCAACTAGTCACATGGGTCCTGTGGTATTTTGGAATAAATCAAATTTCTCAGGCTCTTTGAGCACAAATCATAAAGCCAATACCAGCATTAACCACATCCTCAGCAACATGCATAACAGTCCATGGCTAGTTATGAGCCATCTGCCTTATTTCCAGCACTCCTTATTCAAACTCCTCTTCTGCAGAATCCTTCATAATCTGAAGGTTATGGTTAAGATGAGTCGTAGCAGAATCTCCCTGCCCTGTCCAACACTGTTCCATTGCTGCATTGCTCTGCCCTCTTTGCTGTGTCGCTTGCCCTGCCAAAGTAGCTTGAGAAGAACAAGCCCAGCAGGATTGGAGAGAATATTGGCTCACGTAACTCCTTTCTGGGCAAATAAAACCAGCCATGGGTGCATTTTTCCAAGTCTACTTCATGTAACAGTCCCCACAAGCAGATCAGATGCTGTCAGAGGTGGAGATAACAGCAGTTGCTAGGAGCAGTCTCAGAGCAGTCGCAGTCTTCACAGGAGCCACCCTGGGGCCAGTGTCAAAACTCCTTTGCCTCACAACAACAGAAACTATCAGGTTGCACATCTTTGTAAACACACAACAAGGTGTTCGAGCCTTGACAGGTGCCACATTGGCTAAGAGAGGCTTCAAACCACAGGGATCATTCCTGTTTAAATTTCCTTGCTTACGAGATCTCATATTTTAAGACTGCTTTTTTCCTCCTGGCTACCCAGGCTTGCACTTCTTCCTTAACTCTCCGGTCAGCATAATGAGACGTTTGGTTAGACCTTACTGGCTAAAGTTTTGTCATGCTTCAACATTAGAAACTATTTTAAGAGGTGGGAGAAAGGTTTCTGAGAAAGGGAAGTGTTACTCGTGACTGACAAGTAAGCAATTGTGTCTCCAGAAGTCAAGGGGGATGATATGAGCCTGAGGCTTAAGATGGGAAAATAATGAAAAGAAACGCTTATCTGCCTTTTCATTATAGATCCAGTCTTCTCAAAGATGTTTTTTCTCTGTGGAAATCTGAATATGAAACTCTGTGATGTTCTGCATATTGCACTCTTACCTCACAGCTTTTATCTGAAATTTTGCAGCATCAAGTCTTGGCTTCAAATTCTTGAACCGTCTATAAACAATTGCAGAAAATTTATGGTGGAGCAAGCACAATAGAATTCTCATAGAAATATAAAAGAAAATATTCTGTACTCACCCAAAAAAATGCTCAATGGGTATTAACATATTTGCAGTATAAAACTGATTACCTAATCTGCATGAACTGTGTACTTAAAATCCAGTGTGTTTTTCCATTTTAAAATGTTGAATGTCGCTGTTGAGACAGACACACAACAAACATATATATTTATAATGCAAAAAGTTCTCTTTACTGTCTACAAGCGCTTCTTAATATATCAATCTTAAGCATATGTGTTACACATACATTGGTCAAGCAAATTGTTGTTATTAATCTTATTGGATGCCCATTACATCATCTCTATAGCTGCTGCTTCAGTGTGTTCTTCTTTCTCTTTGTTATGATCTTCTGCCAGCTCGGGACTTTCCAGTAGCTTCAGGGATACACAGCAATCTTGTCAAGGTCAATATTTGCCTCATCCTCATGGCCTCTGGGCCCACCATCGACCACAATAGTTGAAGACTGATTTTTCTTCTACCTGTACATTCCTGACATTTGCAATATAAAGGGATGCTGATGACAATGAAAAATTTGTTTTCTGTGTGCTGGAATGGAGTGAAAAGTCTTGTTTCAATTATGGTTAGTTACAGTAGCTTTGTCTACTGTTATCCCCTCCACTGCATGCCTCATTGGAGCCTCTTGTCCTTCTTTGACCTCTCCTTACTTACTCTCTGTCCTTGCCCATGGCAGGGGGATTGGCACTAAATATCTTTAAGGTCCCTTCCAACCCAAGCTCTTCTATGAGTCTACTTAATGTCTTATTCATTAATAAGATATGGCAGGAAGTGTCATGTCGTTAGTGTTGTATTTGTCTGCTTTGAATTACATCTACCATTTTTTGACAGATTGTGTGGATTCTTCCATTAGGAAATCAACAGATTTACTCACTTTAAAAAAGGACTTTAACCTATTATTACTACTTACATCTTCTTTAAAGCAGGTACTTAAATTCTAATAAGTTTTAGGTCCTAAAAGTTTCTAACAATCTGAAAGACCTTCTGCAGATTTTGTAGTCAGAATAGTATCCTCCCCTCTCTATTCTCTTTCCTTATTGTTAGATGCTGAGTTTCTCGTATGTGTTATACATGGTAAATTGATGAGATACATCTTAAAATTCCCAACTTTTCTGTAATATACATCTTCTCCAGAGAACTGGCAAGCCTAAAAAGTTCAGCTGCAAATACGTCAGCCTGAACCAAAAAAGTGCAGATTGAAGGCAGTGACTCACTAGTTCATGATGGAGCAGCTTTGTGCAGTCAACTTTTTCCTGCATTAAACTGTTCTGGAAGAAAAAATTGGGTGACTTGGGGTTGGTTTGGGGTTTTTGCTTTTCTGTAGACTTCCATTCCTTATTAGCCTCTGTTTTTGTATAAAATCAAGTAAGTGTAGCTTCCTTAACAATGGGGATAATCTTCAGAAAATATATTTAATAGACTCCTTAGTCCACCATCTATTTTTTCTTGGAATTTTACAAGACAGGCTCAAGTGTGCACAGACACCCCCACCTTTCTTTTTCCAAGAAGGAAAAAAGAAAATTTCTGTAGAGAGACAGAGCTGATGTATGCGAGCTTTTATTTAAGCAGGGAGAAACTGGATGAGGTGCAAGTGACCATTCTTAACATTAAAAAGTTGTCTGGTTTCTGATCCATACTGAAAGGGAGCATTGAAAAATTTCAAATCTTTCCACAGAGAATGGACAGTGAATTAGTGCATCAGATAGTGCAGCTACTTCAGCAGCTGGAGCAAATGAGAAATAATGTGGTTTTATTTTTCATTAAAAATTTCTAGTGTGTTAGTTGGAGGTGGGGTGAGTGAATGTTTTTGTCTGGGAATGACTAATAGCAGCAGTGGTCTGTGACTTACACTGGAATATGGTAATTACCTTGCTGGATCAGATTTGTCCCTTGTCTTTAATCAAAAGTAGGCAGAACACTAAGCTAGCCACCCTGGCTGGAAAAGGACAAGGAAAAGAAGGGCATTTTCTACATTTGGCACCAGAAAGTGAACTGTGTGTTTTTTGAGCTCTAACCCATCATTTTTAGACTAAACCATGCTGTGATGTATAGGCACTTTTAACAATTAAAAAGATACTGTTTAGTACACAATTTAGTGAAAGACTTTGGAAAGCTTGTCCCTGAAAATACTGTAGTTCTGACAAAATCTGGACATTTTTACCTAAACCTCTAGTCTCTCTCTTTGATAAATTTTCTATCCTCAGTGTAAAAGAAAGCTAGCTATTTCTCCCTTACATGTCTTAAAGAGAAATACAGTTACTTTTGTGCAACTTTCAGGTACAAAGCAAAAATAATCAATGAACAGGATTTTCAGAATTCCCAGATTTTTTATGATGACTTCATCATAAAAGAATTACTACTTCCTCCTTTAATTACAAGCCTCTCTACAAGAAAACATGCAGAAAGTTAGAAGTGATTTATCACTGCATATAAAAATGATGTGTTTGAGATGTAAGCTCAGCCAGACTGTTGGTGAATTTTTCTAAACTGATGCAGCTTTTGGGTATGACTTCAAGATTGAAGCCTGGAAATTAAATATAATTTAGCAGAACAAAGTGCAATTCTTCGACTGCACATCACCATTAAACACACCTATTTCAAAAAGTACCTCTGATAGTGGCATGCTTTGGAGCTGTATTCACCACGGCCTCACAAACACCAGTCAATTTCGAAAATATTGAGTAAAAGTTGAGATTTTAAAATTGCCCAAATCAAATCTTATCTTTCTTTTACAGCAGTACTTGCCCTTACAAAAATCCATTTTCTCTTAAGCTGTATGAGTTGCAGTGGTGATTCTTTCTAGTATGTTCTTTCAGCTAGAAGAAACTCTGGTGAGAAATTGCTTTGGCAGAGGGGAAGCTTTCACTCCAGTCGTATCCTGCTCATGTACTCCTCCCTGTAGCTCTCAACATTTGCTCTGAAGGCAGCCCACCATTGCTGAAAAACAGATTGAACACGATGGAAATATTCTATTACCAGGCTGGTTAAAGCCACTTGTCATTAAAAAAAATACTTACAAAGAAAGCAATCCAGAGCAGTGAAAGATAATAGAAACACTTCCCCAAACCATTTATGCTAGGTCTTCAGGCCTTCTCAGGAATAAAAATATAATCAGTATCTTTAGCAGGCCTCAGCTATAGCCATCACCATTTCTATGTTGCACACAAGAATTCTTCCCCAAAAATTCTTTCATTTTTGATGATGCAGCAGCACCTGCATAGGAAGAAAGGAGTTAAATCATCTCAATGCGTTGTGTAAACCAACGTGGTATCCAGAACTCCAAGAACTTTATCTATATTAAGCCCCACCTCACCAATAACTATACATGAAAAGAGAATGACTACTTCAGGAAAGTTTGATCTACAAGATAATTCTGGTAAAAGAGTATTGTGTAAGACTAAAATGCTGCCTGATCTAGAGACATGACCTTTTGATAGGTGAGTTATTTAGTATAACTGTTATACCAGAAGAAATGACATGTAAATTTTTTCATCCCAGACCTTGTCCTCTGTCTGTTAACTCCTGTTTTTCCTGAGTAAAAATGCTGTGATTGAGGAATTAAGTAAAAACAAAAACCTAAGCCATTTTAGTAACACAGCTTTTGCAGGGAAATACTGGTATATATTATAAACTCAGATGTCCAGGGACCAGCACATTACATCAAGAAATCTATTTACACAAGAGGAAATGTTATTTTCCTGTAATTGTGAGAAGACTGAGGCATTTAACAGATTGTTTTCCAAAGGTCTTTGAGAAAAATATTTTCATCCCCAAAATGAAAACCCAAAAATTTGGCATGGGAGAGACAGACAGAGATGTGGAGTTCTGGTCACAACTTCGTTGGTAAACAAGGAGGTAGTTCTACTGCATATTTCCTTATCTTATTAATGAAAAAGCATCCTTTCTCCTTCAAAATGAAGTTCAAGCTTTTTTTCTCACTCTCAATGAAGAAATCATCCTTTTCAGTTTCCTGAAAATTGTGACGACTCTGTGGTTTTCATTATATATCTGAAGATAATTAAACTCACTCTGGCTCAGCTTTTTGGAACTTTTGTGTCACTTTTGATCTTGTTGCAGGGCCTAAAGAATGTAGACTATGAAAGAAAAGAATAGGTTTTAAAAGCCGATGGAGGGGCAGTTATGTTAACTTCCTTCCTCTACTTATGCAATTCACTGAGGAACAATCCATACAGAAAAGTGTAAAGCAACTCTGTCTACTTTGTCATGTTAGTTGTGTCTTATCTCCTCAGACTTTAACCCATCGGAGAATGGTAGGGCTGGAGTAAAGTGTCCTTCCAAGTAGTTTGTGACCTTACATGGGAACTTTCAGGTTCTTTATGATATAACATTCATCTTCATGAGGGAATGTTCTCTTAGTCATGGTTAAGCAATGGCTGGGAGCCTAAATTCTTATAAATATGATATCCATTAATTTATGTTTCATAATTGATTCTTTCTGAAGCAGAAGAGGAGGAAATGCGTGCTGACATAACTTTGTTGTATTGCAACTTAAGTTATGTAATTCCTTAACCTTATTAGTCAGATTGCTAGCCATTGTTGACACTAAGTAATGGTAATCTTCACAGATGGTTAGGGCTTATGTACATTACCATTACTATTTCCACATTCACTGCATATACCATATGATATATGTGGGGATACAATGACAGTACTCAGAACTTTAACAGAAACAACAAAAAAATTGTTGAGAAAAACAGTTGAGATACAATCCCACAACTGTAGTCTGGCATTTTTGGGGATTTAGAAATGATTCCTCTTTTCAACTGCACCTTCCCTTGTGCTTTTATGAGCTAAAGGGCTCTGTGTAGTCCTTGTGGTAGAAATGGATCTTGAAGCACAATGTACAATAAATAATTCAGTCTTTCATCCTGTTCAGCAACAATTTGCCCTTGCCATAAGATGAGGACAGATGTGGAAGGCAAAATTCCTGGAGCAGCAGAGGTAGGCACAAAGTATCCACAGAGTCTGCATCAAGACAGGCCATACAATCTCATCTTTCTGCTTCTCCCGCCCATCCCTGCTTTAAATCCTCATCTACAGTTAGTGATGACATGTTCTAATCCTCTTCATACAAGCTATCAGGGGATTGTAATTTCATATGGAAAATGTCAGGGGAGGAAAAATATGGAATGAAAATCCTTCTTCTTACAAAAGTTTTCTATAACAAAGAAGGAAGATCTAAAAATAAAAAAACAAACAGACTGCACAGAAAGTTTGTTTAGAACTAAGTAACTGCAGAAAAAGAACTGGGTTTTGCAATTTATTGATGTTCCTTTGTGGGATTGAGATGATATTTGAGGAAGGGTGCAATTTACACCTGCACAATTTCATACTGAAGTAGTTGCATTTGTGAGTAGATATTATCCTCTCTAGGTAATGAAAGAAATAATTATAACAATCAGATTTGTTTCTAGAATTGAATGGTAGATTAAAGTTGTCTACAAAAATTACTCACAAAACAACCATTCTACATATTTAAACCTTCATCTTTGCTACCACTTTCCTCATCATTAGATGGCCAAGATTTCTTTTCATTTCATGGCAGTAAACATTGGAAAGGAATAATCTACACAGATGGTATTTTATAATTCTTCATCCTTGGCTCCAAGCTCAGAAATATTTATTGTGCTCTGTTATTATTAATTTTATTATTACTGTTATCATCATCATTCCCACAGAGAGTAAGCATATCTTGAGCTTTTTTTTTTCTTTAATTTGTCACAGGGAGTTTTTGACATTTGAGCATAGGCTCTTCCTTCTTATTTTATGCATTTGCCCTCTGGTCATTGTCAGTCCCTGCAGATAGAATAATGAATTCCTCTTTATTGCACTATCAGTGTGTATCATTACTGCGGACTTTTTCTTCTCTGCAAGGGTGTTTTATATGTTTTTTCTGAAAAGCTATACTACATATGTGTTTGGGATTTATAGAAGAGTATTGATCCATACTTTCTGGAACATCCAATGCAGTCACTGTAAATTTAAAGAAAAAGAGAATTCTCATCCAGCTATGGACATCAAGACACTCCAGGGAGTATTATCTGCTTCTAACTCCTTGCCACTTTTGTACAGGAAACACAAACTCAGCTCAAGATCACAGAGAAATTTCTGTTTGTCTTTGCAGTAAGGCTGTCATTTTCTTTATGCCACCTACACTTCCTGCTGGCTTTTGAGGAGACAAAAATTTGTATGCAATTTTGTACCTAGGTCTTCTGCATGATAGCAAATGATGCTGCCATTTGAGCTTTTAAAACACCTGTTAGATGCATGTAAAGTTGTTTTCCTCTCATAAGTATCTCAGCACAAGGTACCATTTTAAAAAGTCTTATTTAGCATCCTCCACATAGCAAGGAAGTAATTTTTTGCATTGAAATTATTACAAATGCTACTTTTAACCACAAAAAAAAGCTTGTCTTTGTATTCCACACATTTAATCAGCTCTCATAATATAAATGTCTTTGCTAGGGAAGGAGGGCAGCAATTAATAGTTCTACTTTTTGGTTGCTGGCAGATTTTAGCCTGATATAATAAATATTCAGACTTGAGGCAGTAGTACCCTGAGGCTTGAGAAGTGATGGAAGTAATAAATATGGTTCAGAGATGAAGGCACATCCAGAATTAACTTCTGCTGGACTACATTTCTAAAGGAAGCTGCTGCCACACATAAGCTGCCATTAGTGGGATTTTGAACTGATGTGAAATGACTTTATATTGGGTAAAAAATAGGTGTTTTATGTTTAGAAATGTTAAGTTCTCATAGGTAAAAAATAACCCTGCTGATCTGTTAAAAGCTTGTCTTCTGTCTATTAAACAAAACAATGAGTTCATAGTATTTGGGGCAATTTCATAATCTTTACCTGGGGATATTCTGTCATAGCAAAAATTACTCTGACTGTAAATTACTTATCAATAGTTCCAAAAGTCCTTATTTCTGCAGTTTTGTGATGTTTTCCTCTGTTCATAGAAGTCCATAGGAATCAGTCCATAGGAATCACTATTCTAAGAAGAGCCTCAGTTATTCATTGAACATTACCTTTTTGTTATGGGGTGGGGAAAATGTTTTCTTTTTAAAACCTTTTTTCCTTACCCTTCTCGCGCTCACCCCCTTCGGCGGGTGTGACCCCGCGTGCGCACCCAGGCTTCCCCATGAGCCCCCCTGGGTCGCCTGCTCCATGAGGGGAGCAGGGAGCGCTTTAAACCTTTTTCTTGTGTTTCCTAAGAGAAGGACAGATGAGCAAAGCCAGGAGGTTGGAGCAGTGTGGCTCCTCGGGTCTGTGGGCAGAGGAGCGGCGGTGGCAGGAAGTGGTGGCGGCGGCCATGCTGTGCTGGGCCCACAGGGCAGCGACAGCCCCTCTCTCTGTCTCTGAGCCCACACTCCTGCCGCCGGTGCTGTGGGGCCCCCGCCACCACTTGGGGTGCATGCAGGGCTTCCCCAGTTGCCGCGGCATGGGACACCAGCAGTGCGGGCAGAGTGGGGCCAGGAACACCACTACCGCTCGGGCTGCAGCTCCTGGCCTGTGCTGGGCTGGGACCAGGGCCAGGAGAGCAGCGGGGCGGCACAAGGCATGGCAGGCACAGAGCCGGCGACCTGAGGCTTTGGCCTGGGGTGTCGCCCGTGGGCAGCACCCGAGGGCCCCTCCAGGCCCCCACGGGAGCCAGCACGCCGGGCGGGGCCAGTCCCCGGGCTGGTGCCACCATGCTGAGTGGATCCGTGGAGGCAGGGCGCAGTGCTGCGAGCGGCCCCGGGCCCCCGAGTTCCCCACAGTGCTGGCAGGGTGGCAGCGGTGGCCTCTCCTCCTGGCGAAGTGCAAACACGAGGCATTTTGGCAGGAACGCCACCATGTTGCCTCATGGGGATGTCTCGAATCGGGGCCAGCGCCCAGCGCTGCCGTCCAATGGAGAGGCGGCACACCCTGGCAGGGTGCCACGAGAAAACCGAGAACCAGCACTTTATAAAAGGGCTGGGGACAGAAGTTAATATGTCTTTCTGCTCCCTTTGGCACTAGTAGAGGCATGGCTCTCCCTTTTTGGCTCCCTTGAAACATGGCAGAGCACGGGCAGCAGTGCAGTGTCACTGGAGCTCGGGCAGTGCCAGCAGGAAACCACCCTGGTGCTGGAGGCGACAGGAGTTGTGGTATCTCTCCCCCTTGGATCTCCCGGGGTTCCTTTTCACTGTCGTTTTTTCCAGCAGTTCTGGAATGGGACCAGTGCTGTCCGCGGGCCAGCCTTCCTTCCTTCCGTGTGCTCCACAGCCCAGCAGCTGCCCCAGAGCAGCATAGTTGGTGATTTTCTTTTTGCAGTTATTATTGTCAGGCTTACTGCTTTATTAAATAAATTCTTTTAGTTGTTGTCAGCTCTGTTAGATCTCTTGTCACTTGATATCGCCCCCTAGTGTTCAAATCGGGACACTATTTTTTTATCAGATATTCTTGGAAAGTTAAAAGAAAGCATAATTGCATATGAACTTTACTTGCCAGCTATGGAGGATTCACCTTGCAGATGTCTGTTCAGTTCTTTGTGCTGAACCCCTAGGTCCAGCGCACTTATATTTTAATTAAGCTGAAAATGATAAGGAAATGATAATGAAATGATAAATGATGAGATAAAACAGCTACATCCACACTGTTGTATCATCAACAAAGACTCCCACATCCCTCCTCCCTTCACATGCAGACAAGGTCTTAAGAAGAGCTTGTAGGCAGCTTGCAAATCAGGAGTTCCTGGCAGCACTCCAAGCTAGATAACAAGGAGCAAATAGTGATCTAAGCACACAGGTGGCCTCCAGATCCCCTTCAGAGGACACTCTCTCCCCATTCAGACAAGAATGAAGTCATTGAATGGCAGTGTCAAAGATGGAATTCTTGTCTAAATGAGCACATACATTTCAGAAATATTCCTTTTTGCATTATAGGATCAGGAGAGAAAAAGGGAATGCAACTAGGAATGGCCTGAGCACAGAGAGCCAGTGCTTGCAAACACACTGAGGATGAAGATGAAAATGCAAAGATGCAGAAGCTGGAAGGCAAGGAGGATGGGAAAAGGATAGGCTGTAGGGCTAAGGCATGTACAAAAAGGACCTCAAGTTTATTAAGAAACAGAGACTTCTTGTTTGTCTAGAAAAGCTATACAAAATCTCTGAGGTGTGTAGGTGCTACCTGGATGTTCTGATATTTGTAATTTCTTACCTGGAATGAAACATAACATGCAAGATCTCAAACAGAAACTAAAGCCAGTTTCCCCTTCTTCCGCCCTTTAAGATGGAAATACTTTGGAGCATTTTAATATCACCCTAAAAAAAAAAATTCTTGCTCTTGTGCACTCTTGCATTTCTCATACATAATATGTTTTGCAACATCTGATGGAGTGCATTGAGAGACAACGATGGAGGCAATGGCTACACTAACAGTCCCTAAGCAATACAAAACAAAAGGGCTACTCTGCCTCTTCCTCGATCAGTTATTGATAGTAATCTGCTGGATGCTTAATGAGATACAGCAAAGTAGATCATTATGTCTTGAGTGCTACATATTCCCATAGTAGGTCATGCTGGCCCCTCTATTTTCTGTCCTTCCTGACCTTGCAGAGAGAGAGAGAAATCTGAATTATAAAGGAGAGCAGGGAAAGAGAAAGCACAGGCACCCATTTTACTTTTTAAACTCTATTATTACTGCCAATAAGTTACGTTTTGAAGGTTAATACTCTGTACTGAGCCAGAGACTAATTTTTGAAAAATGTAAATATTATGTCTAACAGTGGCATAGGTACAAAAGTACTAAGAGCATTCATTTACTTTTCCAAGTCTTTCCAACACGGACAGCACTCATGTAATAAGTCATGATTTGCTGGGTGCCTCACTGGCAGGGAGGTTCTTGCCCTTCCTTTAGCAATAATGAAATCTAGACTTTCCAAAGTTGTGCTAACAACCTTAAGAAACCATGTCACCTACTATCCTAGCCTAGCCCATAGAATCATAATGGTTGGAAAAGACTTCCAAGACCATCGAGTCTAACCTTTGACCATGTCAACTAAACCACAGCACTAAGTGCCANAGTGCTACATATTCCCATAGTAGGTCATGCTGGCCCCTCTATTTTCTGTCCTTCCTGACCTTGCAGAGAGAGAGAGAAATCTGAATTATAAAGGAGAGCAGGGAAAGAGAAAGCACAGGCACCCATTTTACTTTTTAAACTCTATTATTACTGCCAATAAGTTACGTTTTGAAGGTTAATACTCTGTACTGAGCCGGAGACTAATTTTTGAAAAATGTAAATATTATGTCTAACAGTGGCATAGGTACAAAAGTACTAAGAGCATTCATTTACTTTTCCAAGTCTTTCCAACACGGACAGCACTCATGTAATAAGTCATGATTTGCTGGGTGCCTCACTGGCAGGGAGGTTCTTGCCCTTCCTTTAGCAATAATGAAATCTAGACTTTCCAAAGTTGTGCTAACAACCTTAAGAAACCATGTCACCTACTATCCTAGCCTAGCCCATAGAATCATAATGGTTGGAAAAGACTTCCAAGACCATCGAGTCTAACCTTTGACCATGTCAACTAAACCACAGCACTAAGTGCCACATCCAGTTGTTTCTTGAACACATCTCATGTTTGTGGCCTTAATGTCAAGTAGACGGTATGACAAACAGGTCTGTAACCAGCCTCAAAACTGCCCCAGAACACTGAGCTGTAAGAATTCATCTGATACCAAGTCACAGCCAAATAGTAATATAATTATATTCTGGATAAGTTACCATGTTATTTGATAATGTGTGAAAAATTATTATTTTTCATCATTTCTTTAACAGGCTATCAATGATAGTTCCTTATTTCTTTTGTCCCTTTGTCTTCTCTTTATTCATTTTTATAACTGACTGCTCTGCTTTTAAACAAGAACTGCTTTTGTTATCTGATTGTCTACATTTTCAGCACATTAGCCATTTAAAGATTTTATATATAAAATTAAATCAGCCTACTCTTGGTAGAATGATATATTTCTGCTTTTCACAGTGCATATTCCTTTGCATTATATTTTTTCTTTAGTCAGTTGCTTACTGTGAGACACTGCTAACTCAAGAAAAAAAAAGAAAACTTAATATTTTGAGAATGCAGGAAACAATGCCTTGCAGTTCAAACAGCACGTACTCTGGCATGTTTATGTCTTTAGCTTAATAACAGCAGCTTAATAACACAAAATGCCAAGTGCCCTGGGCTCCTACCATAGTCAGTGGGAGTTGACGATTAGCACCTGACAGATGCACTTGGGTGCTAAGAGCATGAGACACACTAAAACTGCTGCCTCTGCTAAACAGCGCAGGCTTCGTGCGCCTTCTCTTTTAACTGATCATTTATCTTCAGAAAAGTACAGGTCAGGTTTTTCGATTTCTTGAGTTCCTTAAGTGGAGTCAATTTCTTGAGTGTCAAATCCTGAAAGATTCTCTCTGGTCTTTAGCTCATTACAAAGAAATTCAGACATCACCAGCTCTGCTCTTACATGAACTCTGTGAGGATTTCCTGACACTGGCCTCTAAGCTTTTAAAGAATCATTCCCAGTTATTTTAAAAGATCCTGAAAATTACAGTTCAAGCCTTCTGAAAAATTTTTCTTCCTCTGAAGTAGACATTGTTCATTGTCATTTACAGAGTCTGCATTATGATTTTTTGCTTTCTCAAAGGTTTTGGGCAGTGTCCGGTGTTGCTAAGGGTGATTTAATTCCTACTTCCAGTCCAATTTCCAGAGGCAGCTTTTCCAAGCTGATTCCAAACATAGGAGATGGTGAGTTGCTTTCTACTCTCACACACAGAGACTCCACACATGTTTGTGGTGTACCTGCTTTAAAGATCAGATTCATTCATTTGGGTCTTCCATAGGGATTCTGCAAAGCACGTTGAATGGAGAGTTTTGCTAAGCTCAGTGAGACTGACCTTTCCTTGAAGTAGTGCAGAAGGAGTGAAAAGTCTGCACTGCAAAAAGCCTTAAGTAATAGAGCAGTGAAACGCAGTCAGAGGTGTGTTGACATACAGGATTATTGAAGGCTTAACTGTGCAATCTGAGCACGTGCAGTGCAGTGGAAAGCTGCAGACCAGCCAGGAAAAAGATGTCGAAGAGGACAATCAGTTTGAGAAAAGGAGTGCAGTGGCCAGTGGAGGGATGACTGAATAAATGAAGAATGTCCAGCCGAGACTGAAAAATTCAAGTACTGCAGAAACTTAGTCTGCAGTCCTACATCTGGACAACCTTCTTCACAGCCTTGGATATTTAAACACTCAACATCTACTTTAATTGAGGAGAAAAAAACAATGGTGCCAATATAATGCTTCATTTCACAGATATATTTTAAAGACTTAAACTTTGTAAGACATTTTGAAGATGAAAAGCACAGAAGCACTTATTGCCTTGCTTAACCAAATTTCTTGGTGCCAAGCTGAACCTAAATTCTTTTGATGTTAGCTCATCACAGATATTTTGTGAGAAGACTTTTCTCAATTTCTGTGTCAGTCTGACATTTCCTGCCACTGTGTATTTATTTCTGGTTTTGCCATGTGCAGTTTTGCAAAAGAAAGATACTTTTTTCATAGCACCTAATTATAGATATTTAACAACAAAGTCATTCAAGTACAACAGCTTAATGATAACATTTCAGAAAGCACTTACAATTGCTTTGAACACAAAAATATTTAAAACCAGAGGGGTAAAACTTCCTACACACAGTATCAGAAGACAAAATTGTCATTTACTATTGAGACGTCTGGTTAAAGAAGTAATAAGAAACAAAATCATTCGGTCCATTAATTACCTGAGAAAATGCACATGAAGTGTGATTGCTCGTATGTGGACCTGAAAATTGCACATGTTGAGACAGAGTAGAACCGTGTACCACCATTTTATTTTCAAAGAGGCTTCTTAAGGTACTTAATCTCATTAGTTTTTTGCTAGAGGAAGAAGAAGATATCCAGTACTAATGTTTTTCCATGTTCAGCACTCCTTACCCTTACCTTTATCTACAGAAGTTCAGAGCCCTACCATCTCAGGATTTGTCCACACTCTGAGTATATAAAAAATACGGCAAATTGCACTTTAAAAGTTTTATAGTGAGAGAGAGAAAGACATGGTTACTACACTTGTAGTAATAGAACAACTGAAGTGTCACTGGGTAACTGTAAAATCGACTAGAGTCACCTAATTGGTTCTTGATAATATTAATTAAACATACAGATTTTAGTGAAAAATAAGTTAGAATACTGGCCAGCTTCAGCCTTTACAAGCCTTTCCTTTTGCCATGAAGAATGCATAGAAAAAGACAAAGTTCTCAAAATTGTATTATTTTATATTTCCTAGTTGAATTTTACTTTGGCCAGGAATTCCTCCAACTGCCAAATTAGAGGATGAATGAAACAGGTACTGGAGGTAAGAGTAAAATGAGAAGTCTTCTGATCCGTGACCTCATCCCAGTGCTGCCTAATTTAGCTTTCAAAATGGGAACTGAAGAATACATCGTAAACCAGGAGAAATTCATTGCATAACTCCAATAAGATTGACGTAGCAAGACAGAACTGTCAAGTCTTCAGGTTGATGATGCTCTTTTTCTCTAATCAAGTTTTAGCTTTTAAGTTGTGTGCTAGACTGCATGAAGTCTGTGCTCTGGCCATGTTGAGTTCAGCTACAAAGGTTAGCAGCACCTGAACCAGCAGATCTGTAAACCATAATAGAGAAAAGAAGGAGTTTTGCACTCTATCTGGAAAGTTCAGGAGATTCAGGAGTGGGGAATGCTTGGTTTGACAGCTTCTATTTCCTTTTCTCTTACCATTTTTAAAACCTACTTTTGCTCATACTATTTACTGTTTTGTACCTAGTATGAAAGAAATTTTGGTTATTCATTAATTCTACTATAATATCTGTGATGACATTAAAGAGAGAAATTACCTGGTAGGAGAAAATGGAAGTGAAGTATAAACAGGGCTTCTTTTTCTGGTTTTGATGAAAATGGTTTTGCTGGCTGCATGTTAGTTTCCAAAAGACAATAACAAACTGACAGCTTGAAAAAAAACAGGTCTTGACAGCACACTTTGGTGAGCCAAACGTTTTCTAACACCTTATGTCATATAAAGCACTTTCATACCATCTGTGCTCCAGCAGCAAAAGATTGTTCTGTCCCAGGCAGAACCTTTTGTCTTTGTACAGTCACAGGAGTCAATGCAGCCAGCTATCAGATTTATAAAACTTGTCTGAGGTTGGATATATGCAGGGTGTCAGCTTCTCCTGTAAATCCTCTCTGTGCTCCTGACTTCCCACAGCCTGTCAGGAGCAGAAGCACAGCTCAGCAGACAGGCAGGCGTGCATAGAAAAATTAGACAGGTACTAGTTTTCTTGCTTAACACTACCTTGACTTGCTGAAGAAATAACGTAAGAAAAAGAGGAAGAGGAAATGCAATTGAAAGGCGAGTATGTCTTATTAGTGAGTTCCTTATACTTTGGGGAAAGTAAAAGTATTTTAAGGAGTAAATATTTCAAATATTTCTTTTAAACAATGACATTACAAGGACAACTTACTTATAAGATAAATATAGGTAAAACTTTTACAATCTGCAACATAAATAGAGACCAGGAGGGTAATTAGAAAGCATAATATCTTGATTACATTAAATTGCCTCCTTTGAGTGGTAGTATTTGTCATGATTAAATTGCATGTTTCTTAGTATTGGAAGAAGAGAAATCAGTAATACTAATACTTACACATAAGTAACATAATGCATTATTCCTGATGTCACTATTAGGCACAGGTTTTGTGCTAGTAACTTAGTTGCCAAAATTTTATTTGATTTCTCATAATTAAAAAAAAAGAAGGCAAAATCTCTAGAAAGAGAAAACAGCCTTTCCTATGCAGTCTCTGCTTTCAGTAGTCGTCTTTGAGGCTCAGTATTTTTCTCTTTATCTTCACTGTTTCATGGCTTTTTTTTCTTACCTTCATGAATTTCTGTGCTCAGACACATAGCTATTTTCTTGGCTATCTTGCTTCGTTATGCTGATGGGAGAAGTATTTTTATTTAAAATA